>VDFB02373365.1:239266629-239466154 GCA_007258455.2 Sequoia sempervirens
GCAAGTTTCAAAGTGTGCTTCTTTGCATGATTGTGAACCATTGATTAAATATCATCTTGCATTCTCAACCCTTGATGGGAATCCATGATCCATGCCTCCATCTTCCTTCCATCCTAACCATTGATTGATTCTTTCAATCTTGACCATTAGTTTCTTTTTCCCTATTCTATAAATAGGCCTTGCATCTATTGAATAGGGATCCATCTTTTAATAGTAGACTTATTCTGTTAAATTCACTCTCATCTTTCATCCATATTTATCTTTTTTAGTTTAATATCTTGATAATAATAACTTAAAGCATCCATTAATGTCTTCCATGGTAACTTAGTTGCATCCATTTAGCATATTTAGGAATTAGGACTTGCATTTTTAAATCTTGCATACATTTAGAATAGATTTGAACACATTTACAACACACATGATCATGTATCTTAAGCATACATCATGTTAAATTATCTTTCATCATGTTTCACATACATCTCTCATCGGTTTCATTAGTTTTTTTCAATAAAACTAATTGAAGCAAGCTCATTATCCAAGGGATTGGGAAAAGTTCACCATTCCACATCAATGTGACACCACTCCCCCAATAGGATAAGTTTCAATACATCTTAGAGTAGATGTTTACCAAGCTTTCATGTTTTTGAATGTTAGTTTTAATGGCTTCTTTGTCTTTGTTTACATTGAATGATCTTATTGGGATTGATGCTTAGTGGCTTAAGTATGCTTCAAATCCATATGGATCAAGTTTAGTTAACCTATAATATGTCATTGGCCACAATTTCTATACATTTTTCAATGTAAACAAACCTATGCCTTTGTATTAATGAAATTTATCATTTTACCTCTTCTCTCCTTTGGATATGTTGTGTAGATCTCTCTCTCTTTCATGTCTAAGTATATTTTTATCATCTTCTATGTCTATATGTTGTGTTAAATATGTTTTTAGGTGTTGATTGTGAATGTTTCCTTTCCTTCCAACATCTTTTTAAACCCTAGACCCCATATATACCATTGAAAGCCTATCGAATAGATAATTGTGTAAGTCCTTCTAACTATTTCCATTGATGAATTGTGTTATTTAAAGTATGAAGAAACAAATATAATTTAGGTGTATCACTTTCACTTCCCATTTTATTCAATTATTTCTCTCCCTTTTCCTTTGTGAGCTGGTAGATTAGGACTAGTGATGGGAATTCACATGTTGGTTTGGACCAAATATCTGCACCTAGTGTAGAATAGGATTTTGGCCTTCTTTGGTGATCTAACCTCAACTACAAAATCCCACACCTTGAAGTTATTTCCATTGTGTCATTGGAGTGTTGATCTTATATTCAACATGGTGCAATTTCATGTGACAATAGGTACAACCAATAGAAGGATAAAGTGCTAAAGCTACAAGTATAGTAGAATGTGTGTCCCATACTACTACCCCATAATCAAAAGCTACTATACCAACCATTGCTCATGCTTATCAAATGCTAGCTAAAATTAAAATTCTCAAGGTAGTTTAAAAAGAAAAGAAAGAAACCTATTCAGGTCACTACCACTACCTCCCTTGTAAAGAAAACTAAGTTCATGTCACCTTACTCTATTTCTATCATTGAAAGAATTGTAAAAGAGTTGGATGAAACAAAAATAGACTAGGGAGAAGTAAGAAGTAGAAAATAAGATTCTCTATTTACAAAGAGGGATGTAATAAAAGAAGCTCCTATTGAACAATCAAAAGATGAAAAACCAATGATAACTTCACCAAAAATAAGTGTATAAAAATCAATAGATGATTAAGGAAGGGACATTCATTCACCTCAACACATTACTGAGGAAATAGATAAAGGAAGTAATATAACTCAAGAAAATTTCTAGATAGATGAATAGGATGCCAATGTACTATTAGGAAATAGATAGATGGCTACAAGTTTCCTTTCATGTACCTAAATATCCTTTTCAATCAAATAAAGAGGTCAATCTAGAGATTGAAGACTAGATCAAGAAGATGAAAAGATGGTTGCAAAAGAAGAATCCTTGGTTGGAAGAGGCCAACAAGAAGAAATGGTGGGTATGAGCCAAATGAATAAATGATAACAACCAAAGAGACCAAATCTTCCCAATTCTCCTAAAAGACCACACTTACTAATGTATCGATCTCTAGGTGTCACTCTTTCCTAGCTAGAAGCCAAAACCCTTAAGAAGGAATGTGTAGAATTTATTTCAATTGATTTGAAGAGTTTAATTAAAAAAAATGAAACTTTGAAACCTAAAATAAAATCTAGAGTGTTGTCTTATATAACAAGAGATGCCTTAGGATCCAGGATAGCACAAATTGTTACTCACATACTTACAAAAGATGAACACGACATGAGACTTAAGGAATATCGTATTTCAACTATCAATAAAGACTACTTAACAAGGGAACATGAAATAAGAGAAATAAGAGTCAAAGTGGAAGCAACTACCTTTGATTTATAAAATTACAAGAAGAAGAAAAAAGGATAGAAAAAGGAATATAAAATACCTACAAGGCTATATCAAGCAATTAATAGGTCCATTGCAAGTAGTCCAAGAAATTCCAACCACTCCTCCCCTCATATCCCAAGAATACTATCCTCTTTGGGTAAGATAACAAATATTTTTAGATTAATAGAGGGATGGATGAAAAAATTCATAATAAAATAGGAAGATACCATCAAGAGTTCCACATAAGAATGGGCTGGAGTAGTTAAACGACATAAGAAGGAAAAAGGTTAATAGAAAATTTCCAACAAAGGTAAAGAATAAAATGAAATAGAATTTCCTATGCTCTTAGCCATAGAAACCATAGATATTTTTTTTGTTATTGAAAGAGAATATGTTGATAGACATAACAATCCTACATAAGAAAATAGGTTTTAAAAAATTGTTGTGAGAAGAGTAGCTAGTAAATGAAGCTATTGACAATATTATAAAGATATGAGAGTTAGTTGTTGACTAAAAATTCAAGGAGATAACAATAAATGAGAAGTTAAAAAACTTAAATATTATCTAGATGGTTCTATGAATGAAGCAATACAAACTAAGTTTGATAGGATACTTAGCAACATGTTGGACAATAAGGGCAAAATTTTCTATGAAGAAGTCATGACCAAAGCTAGGGAAAGCATGACCCTAATAGATAAATATACAAGAATGGAAAGCATAAGAGAAATCATTTTTTCCACGTACAGGACCTATTCATATAATTGAAAGTTTATGCAATAGAAAAATGAGACCAAAATGTAAGAAAACATAGTAGAATATAAGGATTATGGAAGAAGAGAAGCGGTAAAAGGTGGAGAGATAATATAGAAACTAATAGAAAAGAGAAGTACAATACATAATCAATTGAGTAAGAATTTTAGTGTTGTTTTGTAGAAAATTTGTGTCCAACTAGGTTTTTGATCTACAAGTAAAACTAAATATACTACCAAAAGAGGAATAATCCTATATTGTGAATTTGAACCATTCATTTTGTTATTCAAGTTGAACCATTAAATTGTAATAGACTTTGGTGCTTATGTCTATAAAGGGAAATAAATTCTTCATTTGAAGCATTAGAAATTATTTATACTTATGAAGCAACAATAAATAATTTCTATTATTTACTTCCTACATATTTTCCTTTAACATAAATTAGTGAAATTTATTCTTGTATACCTATAAAGTGTAATTTTGATATCAATCAAGTCATTTATTTTGTATATTCCAAGTGATCTATAAAATCATTTTAATTTTATGGAATATTATGAAATTGCACCGTTTTCTAGGTACAACATCATCTCTTTCGCAATTTAGAATTTCCTTTGAAATTGGCACTATTTATATGTAACTATGAATAATTTTAGTAAATTATATGCTATTTATGATGTACATTTACAATTCATGAGTATATTTATGTGATTTTACTAAATTAGGTTCCTTTTTCCATTTTCTCTTTTTCTTTATTTATGTTTGAGAGGTTGATCATAATTTTTCCAATATTACAATTATTTAAATATTTTTAATTTCTACTGGATCATTGTTTTAAATAATATAATTTTGTTGAAATATATTCAAATATTATGTAAGTCAATCCTACCTTTATATTGTAAAACCGTAAAGGCCCTTTACAAAAATAGTATCCATAAAAAACCTCTAAGTTACCCTATGCATTAAGACCTAACATTCGAAGTTTTGTGATTATGAAATTCTATTCCAAAATGTAATTCTATGTTAAGAGAGGTAAAATTTGTTGTGAATTTTATCTAATTTTATTGTGACCAAAAGACATGCCAACACATACATTCTTTAAAATACACGAGACTTTCCAAGTGGACTAGACCTTGTGGGAAATTTCAAGTCAACATGGCCTTTGATAAATGGGGTAAAATTTCTAATTTAGATGAACAATTTTGATGGGTAGTTGGTTGACATCAACATGATGACATGAGCATGATTTAATTAGGAATAAGGGGTTGCATGGAAAATATGATGTGGGCATGATGTCATCATTATATGATTGGAGAAAAAGTAATTGAACTAGATACTTGAGTGCAAGTGAAATTTTCTATTTCAATAGTGAAAGGAATCTCCATAAGGACAAAAGAATGACATAGGTTTGTAGGAAAACTAAATTTAATTATACTTATACTTATTTGTTACAAATCAAACATAATTGAATATTAGATTTTTGCAAAAAATTACATTAAGTTAACTATTGTAGAGATTTGTAAATGAAGTAAACTTTGTGGCAATGACCTTATGAGAACTAGATTTTTTCCACTTAAAAGGGTAAATCCTACAAGATGATTAAGTTACTCTTTTAAAAAGAAGGAGAGACTTACACTTATTTTGTATGCTTTATTTGACCATGAAGAAATCAAAGCTTAAAAATTGACAAATTTGGATTTTTGATCTAAATTGATAGACTAAGGTTGATACTTATAGACCAACTTAAGCTAAGAAAGAAGAGGGGCTCTCTATTTTGTCAAATGAAAAATGGGTTGTGTTGTGAAATGCATAATAGTTATACTCTTACAATTTCATATATTTTTGTGCATAGTCATCACATCCACCTTTGACAAGAACTTCTTTAGATGATAAAAGACATCAAACTTCTATATTTATATATAATAATAAAATAGTTTAATCTAGATCTAATTTTTCAGAAAACAATACATATTAATTTTAAATAACAAATTGCACAAAATCAGTTTTAATTGATATAAATTCATGTTTTTTATCAATCATATACATAACTAAAAGGAAGTATGTAACCATTAGATGATGTTTGAATAGATAATTCAATTAGAAGATAATATAATATAAATTAAGCAAGATGACTACTTATGATTTAAGTGAATAATTTCAAATCAATTCATAGTAGTCTATAAAAATAAATAAGTTTATTGTCTCTTTTAATTTTTTAAATTAATGTATTTTAAGTTGTTATCTTATGTATCTATTACTTGGACATAATTAGAATGTTATTAGATAGATCTTTTAAATAAAGTTTTAAAACTATCATTCTTACAATTACTAATTAAATAAATGTGATTACTTTTAGAAATAATCACAACTATTGATTAATTATAATACTTTTAAGGTGTTTTATTTTTATATGATCGCCAATTACCTCTTTAAAGATTCATAAAAACTAATAACAATATCTCAAATTGCCATCAAATAACATCATAAAAACAAATATTACAATTTTATAGGTAAAGTATTGCATATAATAACATTACTAAAAATCTTAGATATGCAATACTTAACCAACACAATTATAAATATCTATAATCAATCACTTGATAGCACCTCTAGATATTATCATTAATTTAAAATAAAGTATTATTTTTATATAATTTATTATAATTCTGAAGTGTTAATTTTCTAAATTGAAACTGTGTGCATTTTTATGAATCAATGTTTGAGATCAGTGATCCATTATAATTCTATAAAAAAAAAAATTATATAACTTTATATAACTTTTCAGTCAAAAATTCATTGATAAGACTCCATATCAGTTAAAAGGGGGAGCTTTCTACTTGTAAAAACTGAAAAACTAGAACACATTACTGCTAAAAATATCTAAAATTCCATTGAAAACAAACCAAATGAAAAACTATTGCCTGCATATAAATAAAACTACTGGGTATGCTCAATAGTCATCAGCACACTTACCTTTCGTTGGTACACACTTCGATTGTCTTTAAGATCAACAAATCCACTGTAATACTTAATTTTATCCAAACCATGTAAAAATTGTGCATCTAGTTCCTCAGATGTGCACTCTATTCCAAGGCCAACCGCAGCTCCAAATCCTTAGAGCCTGCCCAACATGTAGAACTCTGCCATATCACCTCCTCATCTCTTGCAACCCCATTAATGACGTTCTCTGCATCTGCAATTACCTTTAAAGAAGAAGTTTCCTTAGAATTAGAGAAGCAGCAGGAACGAGCAGCCTCTGCAGCTGCTGACTGTATATCCCGTGGATCCAACGAACAAGGGCGAGGAAAAGTGTCGGCCAATTCGGGAAAATTTAGATAAGCAGAGGCGCCCTTGAGGCTCAGCGCCGCCACATCGTACGCCCGAGCCGCCTTCTGTGGACTATCGAATGTTCCCAACCATATTCTTCGCTTATTCTTTGGTTGACGAATTTCGGATACCCATTTTCCCCACTTCCTCTGACGAACCCCTCTATAATTCTTAGTACAGTCAACCGTTTTTTCTTCTGCTTCTTTGGGCTTCTCCCTTTTGTCCTTCTCTTCCATTTCTTGCACTGATGCACCCAGTTCAATGTCAGAGCCATCGGTTATCTATAAATTCTAGGACACGATTTTAAGAATATGTCAATATCGCTTGAAAATAGTTAATTGGTAAAGTTTACCTAACGAGATCGATAGAACGTCAAAATCACAGTTGTGCTGGCAAAATTAGACGAAGATCTTTTGCCGCAGTTAAGTGCCGGCAATCTTGGAGGAAGATCTTTTGCCCGCAGTTAAGTTCGATCGGAGATTCCAATCCACCGCATAAGAGATTGGACAGGAAAAACAGGGATAATAGACAGTTGTGACGCATGCCCTACTGTATTTACTATGATACTTCTTGGGGTTGAATTAAATTATAGAGTGTCGGTGGCGATGTTGATGGACTGATCAAAGATAGAACACACACGTTGTGTGAAAAACGAATGGCTATTAAAAAACGTCGGTAGGAGGAAGCGGACGCTGATGTAATTGAAAGGGCCTTGTAGGAAATTGAGGACTTGAAACGTCTATTTTGATTCCATTGTGGACTCTCGAGTGCCAGCAGTCCAGTCAAAGGTGAAATATCAGTTCAATCCGAAGGGCGTATCTTTTTTATGTTTCAGTGTACAGTTTCTTTATTGGAAACTCTTCATATTTAATCATTTTATGTAGATAAAAGTTTAACGAGTAGATATTTGTTTAAACAAAAGTGGACATTTGACATATATGATTCAAAATAGCAAAAGAGAATCAAATACCTTTAAATTTTGTAATATAAAAAGGTTTAAGTAATATATTTGATGGTGGTAAAGGAGTGTTTGATGTTCTTAATTGTAAGTCTTAAATCTTGAAGATTTGATAATCTTCAAAGTGCTAGAGGTGTCAAACTTGTGAAGAATATAAAAAATACCATTGTTCAAGTTGGGCAACCGAAGATCAATTATTTAGATCGATAGGACATCCTTGGGAAGAATATAAAAATATTTGTGTTCAAGTTGGGCAACTAAGGACCAATTACTCAGATGGGTAGGACCTCCTTCACTTTTGGTTTTGTAAGACCAAGGGTTTTTCTCTAAGATGTTGAGTTAAATGAATCTAGAAGAAATGAATAATATCCTTGTTGTAAACCATGGTTGTGGCACATTATACCCTTAAACAAGTTGGCATGATATACCTATGTGTTAGTTTGAATATTCAAGGGTACACCTTTATATGGCAAAAAGGGGATTACTATATAAAGTGTTTAAAATGTGTATATAATCACCCATTATACCCTTAAACAAGTTGGCATGATATACCTATGTGCTAGTTTGAATATTCAAGGGTACACCTTTATATGGCAAAAAAGGGATTACTAGATAAAGTGTTTAAAATATGTATATAATCACTCATATTGACGTTATACACTTGTACATAGAAGCATGGAAGAACAATACAAATTAAAATGCATATAAAGTTTAGTCTATTTTAAATGTGTTGAGATGATGGAATGGGGAACAAATTGTAAACTATTACCTATGTCCAATTGGACACAAAAATAGGGTTTATGCAAAGCATGCAACAATTGAAACCAAATGGAATACCTTAATGAAGATAGCCCAAAGACTATCTATTTAAATGCACATATAAACTAGGTTTCACGAATGCAAATGAGTAAATAATAGAAATTGCAAAACTTATAAGAGTCTACTTAATAATTTACCAATTAACCTATATATTTCTATATTGATTTTGAAAAGATACATTATAAAATCTTTGAAATGATTTTATAGTCTTTTAGTGTAAGGTGGAAAAGGGGATCTATGGCTAATAGCTAACCTAAATCACACCTCCCACTATTAAACATTTAGGGGACACAAAAATGACCAAAATAAACTATTAGCCTAAAGTCCTCAAGGAAGATCCTAAATAGTTGGTTAGGGTTTTGGTCCCCTTGTTGTGGAATGGATGGATGAGTGATGTTATGCGTGTGGTCGATGGTGCAAAATAGCTAAAAAAAGTGTCAAAGGAAGAAAATTGTCATAGAATCTAAGAAACACAAAACAAAAGTGTAGAAACAAAGAGTAGGAAATAGAGTGCAGAAAATATGGAACCGACATTATAATTTGGGGAAAAAATGACTAGACAAGGGAAAGGGCACCCTTGTTTGAAAATGATGATTTTTAGAGTTTCGAAGTCTCCATAGGAGCATCAAAATATGTAGGTTCTTCCCTATCAGAGTTAGATTTTGAAGTCTGTTAGTCTATGATTAATCAATCTAGCCATAATTTGATGAAAGAAGGTGCTTAAATGCTTGATCTAGGGTTTGATGCTTTGAGATATTCAATCCTCTTTAATCTAGTTCAAAATTGTAACTCACAAGAAAGACAAGAGAAGAAGGGTTGTTTTGTATAGTTTATTTCCTTAATCAAACCCGATTTTAGTGTTTTCACCTCCACAAATGCCTATAATGATTTTGATAAAGAGTGCTTACCCTATGTCAGGTAGAGAAAAATGGATAAAATTGAATGATAAATCACTGAGTTGTAACTTACCACTAAGATCTACATTATTTGTTGGATTGAGGTCAATTGGCTCATTTCACGCAAGGAAAAATTGATAGTTTCTTGAAGATCCTGCAACGGTTAGTGTTCATAACAATGATAAACATAAAACATGAAATATCTTACTATCTATAAACATGGATTTGATGATGTGTTGTAAACATGATCTTGAATGATAAAGTATTGTGGAAATGTTGCTTTTTTTTTTTATTTTGAAATTTCCTTTATTACTTTTTGAATTTGTTTGATAGATCAAAATTTCATTAAGTGTTCAAATGGAGGGAAAGACTTATATTTATATGAGTTTCAACATTTTTCATATTAATTCTTTTGATAAGTCGACAAATGATTTTAAATTTAAAAGCATATTGTGGTCGACAATAAAATATTAAATTTTAGGCCAAAATTGGGGAGACAAAGATGTTGATGCCCTAGTCTAGCCCTGTTTTGAATTTTAGGTACTCATTAAATAAATATTTAATTTAGTTTCCCAAACTTAATTTAATTTGTTCAAGATAGTAATAAAACAAATGATTAATCAACATAATTGGGCTCAAACACTTAGGGTGGAGCCAAATAGAGTGTGAAATTGTCAAGGTGATAATTTACGATGTTACATTTAGCTAACTGACTAGTTAAGAACATTTCAAGATAATATATAGAAAAACTCCTAGAGACACTCAAACATGTCGAATCTAATATGGCCCACATCAATACAATGCAAAAAATATAATATCTAAAACTAAAAATTGAAATCCTACTTGAATTTTTATAAATATCATTACTCTACTAGATCTACAACTACTCTTTTTCTCTATTTTTAATTATCAAAGAATAAGAACTTTTAAGTCCTTAATACCCTTAGAGAGAGAGAGAGTATATGTACCATAAATTCTATGACCCGTCATGGGTCTGTTATAGAGAATTCTCATTCCCTGGACATCATTTTCATTAATGTTTTGTGTAGAAAAATATACCTATGAGATCCATAGACATCCAAAAAATGAAAAAATCATATATGCCCATGGCATACCTCTAAGAATTGATGGTTTGTAGATTTGAGTGTAAGGACAATAAAATTTCCTATGAAATTTACTAAAATAGTGGCCTAGAGATTAATATTAGTTATTGAGCTCTATAATATTAGTTTTAGAATTAATTAGAAAACCCTTCTCTTTCTTCCTTAAGATCCATTACTAATGACTAAAATATAGTTTTCTAGGTGTCAATGAATTGGATCAGGTGTTTGGTGAGTGTTGTAAATGTGTTAATGGTATCTTACATTATTTTCTTCCCTACCACTAGATATATACTCACAATTCTACTCTAAAATGATAAATAATGGTTCTTAGGTAGGAGAGAACATTTTACTAGTCATTAAATACATTTTGAGTCATTGAGAAGGGAAGGTGGGAGTTGTGAAAAATGGAAGGAGTTTTGAATTATCAAGGGTTAGAGAGAACTCATGCCAACAAGGGATGTGTAATGAGGGAAGTATGATAGGCGAACCCCAACAAGGAACATGGCTTTGGGATGTTGGCATTAGGGAATAGTATGAAATTTATGATGAGTATCTATGTAAGGGGAATATTGATCAATGGATTGGTAACAATGAATGAACTCAAATCAATTCAAAACAAGATAACAAGACCAACTTACCCATGAAATATAATTGCAAAGCTTAAGAATCCAAACAAGAAAGGTTAACATAAACAAATGAAACACACAATGAATTCAAAAACTACAATCATACCATCCCATGGTTGAGTGTATTCATGTTGAAGATGGATGTTGGATTACTTGATTCAACACAAAGCCTCCACAATTGCAAAATATTGATAACAATGATGATCTAGTATACAAGTATATGTTTGCTCAATTTGCTTCAATAGTCAATTTGACATGACCTTTCTACAAATTCTCCATATTATTTATGAGAAGGATGAAGGTTGTTTTATAGATTTATGATTTTCAAATGAATGATCAAGATGTAATAATGAAAGATTGGGATCAATGGTTGAGGCCCATAGAGAGGAAATAGATTGATCAGTTAACTCATCTAATTGATCCAATTAAGGGATTTAATTGGACAATCAATGGGATTAGATTGAATAATTAGTGGAATTTAGAGTAATTGGTTGAAAAGGATTGAGTAATAAGTGGGATTAGGAAATTAGATTGAGAAATCAATGGTCATGATTTATTCAATCAAGATATGTGAGGATGTTTTAATTAATTTAATAATTAATTAATGTTTGAGAGGAATGTGCAAAATGTGTTTGACTTTAATAAATAAAGGTATATTTATTAATTGACCATGTTGTGTGATTTTGGGGAAATTGAATAATTGATTTAATTATTCAAATTTGAAGAAGGAAAGTAGCTTAATTAAATAATTAATGATAATAATTTAATTAATTTAGATGAATAAGGTATGTTAGTGACATTGTTAATTATTTTTTATTTATTTAATTAATCACGAGGATTAAGGTTAAATTAGGTGATGACATAGTGAACTAATTAAACAATTCAAGATTATTTAATTAATATAGGAAAATAGGGTTAATGATGGAAATGATGTTGAAAAGGGGATTAATGATGTTAATGAAGCAAAATGTAATAGTGATAATGAAAGTGATGCCGATAATGGAGAGATATACTTTAGGATGTGTGATATGTCTTAAGCCATTTTTACATGTGTACAATTTTCCCCTCTTTGACACAAAGTATTGGTTACATTGTTTCAAAGAATTTGATGTTCAGATCAAGAAAAAAAATTAATATGCCCCAGTGTGCCTTCTCGATCAACGAAAGGATGATAAGATGTTGGATTGCCCCTTGAGAGGTCAGCCAAAAAACTTACTTTTTCAAGTCGAGTGCTTGACTAGGTTCCAGAGTAGTTTAGATGTGTAGAGGATGAAAATTTATGGCCTATGACTTGCCTTTAGGGTTTTAGATGGTCATAGGTGCTCCCAAAATGACCTAGAAGTGGTTGTAGGTGAAAAATTAGGGTTGGAGGGGGCTCCTAAAATGGGAATTAGGGTGAAATTTCTCCTCATTTGCACACTTTTATTTGTGAGATTTTTGCATTTGGTGAGTTCTTAGAGATTTCTTGCTGCAAACATTGATTCACGATGGCTTGCATTCTAGGTGCCCTGGAGTAGAGGTAGGCTATCAATTACAAGGGTCAACCGATATAGGGATTGTGGTATGTCTTCTTTCCATTTTTGTTTTTTTTCATTTTATGCTTGTGTAATTAATGCTTAAAGTAGGATTAGGACGATAGTAGTAATTTTATAGGAAGGTCGTTATTGTCATGATATGGCTGCTATCGCACTATGTTAAATAATAGCTATAGTAAAAACTTCAATCTATCATGAAATTGAAATGCTATCGTGAAAACTATCTTCTCTTGTTTGACTGCATTCATTGAAAACAATCGCATGGTTGAAAAACTTAGGAAGTTTACCGCTAGTGTGAAAAGTAGTTGCTATTGTGGTAAAATAGGGCCACTATCATGAAAAGTAATCACTATCATAGTGAAACACAACCGCTATTGTAGAAACAAACCACTATCATCCTAAAAAGGCACACTATTGTTAAAAAAGTGAATGTTTAAGCTTGTTTGTTTGCAATTATAAGTTTCTAATTTGATTTTTGAGCAAAATTTTAATGTTGTGGTTTGAATGTTTGTAGGAAGTTCTCAAACCACTTTATTCTAGAGAGTGATGACTACCACAACTACTTGATTTTATTACTGGTTTTAGGAGTTGGAGAGGGAATTTTTTGATGCAATTGGACTTCGATACATTTGCTACATGCCTGAGATCAAAGCACATTGTGCCATGATGACTGCACTAGTTGAGAGATGGAGGTCAGAAACCTCTTCATTTCATCTACCCATAGGAAAGTTTATGATCACTCTAAAGGACATACGGAGGATCCTATGGATCCCAATTTATGGCAAGTTGGTCGCATACAATGTCCAAATGGGTACCCAAGCCATACAGAGGCTTCTAGGTGTACAACAATTGTAGTTATGGATTTAGAGATAGATTTTACTTTATTTATTGATGGTGTCAATCCTATTTCTATGGTTTTGGTTGGATTGATTATTAGGCCTTTGATGTCTGATTGTAGAGCAATAATATTTCTTGTTGGTTGGGGCATATGCATTGAGTAGATGATGGATCATGGGATAGTGTATGCTTGGGGTTCATGTTTGTTGGCCCACCTATACATAGACATGCATGAGATTGTGTATTGGGGTGGAAGTTCTATTTTTGTGGGGATGACCCTTCTTCATGTTTGGTCATGGGAGCATATTGTCATGACTCATTCAGATGGTATGACTCGATGAGATGAGGGTGATCCCTTTGTATATGAATATTCTGATTACTTGCACTACACCCTGCCAGGAATACTATCACATTGGAAGGTGATTTATGATGATATTACTAAGTTTATAAGGAGACATTTCATGGCTTGCAAGGCTTGGGCTAACGATCATGATCAACTAACATTTTATAGGTAGACTCAGTGGCTAATAGGCCGAGTCGACATTATTCTAGAGAGGTATCTACTAGAAAGAGTCATGAGACAGTTTAGCGAGAGGCGTACTTGCCCTTCAGATGCATATCATAACCGCTTTGGACACACAACTTGAGAGGTCAATGTGTGGGGTCCTAGAGCTGATATAGGGGCATTCTCAATAGATTTTAGATAATTGGCACTTATTGGATGGGGATGGCCAGTTGGTCCTCTATATGCATATACTACTAGAGATTACACATAATGTTGGGCCTGCCACTATCCCTTGATGTTTATAGCTCCTTCTAGTGATGGCCCAGTCATTAGCCAGGTCAGGAGGATGGTAGGTATAACAAGGAGGAGGGGGACATGCAGAGGTTGTGGATTGTTGTTGAAAATTTATAAGGAGTGCAGGATGGGCAGGTGATGATGATCAGTAGCATGATTAGCAGGATCCACAAAACCAACAACAATAGACCACAAGCACCTCCCCCACAAGGGGACATGGCAGCACAAATTGCATAGCTCATAGCTAACAGGGATGCTAGAGCAGTAGAGAGAGATGTAGAGGTAGCTCGGTGATAAGATCTAGAGGTACAATTATTGTTATTACTCAACGAGACCATGTCTAAGCAACATCAAAGAGAGAGGGGTGCCCTCATCATGGAGAGGACATGCTATCAGACTCTATATGGGGATTTTATATCAAGAGCACATAAGCATCCTCATTTTGGATTGTCGAGTAGTGCCATAGGTGGAGATCCAAGAGGACATTCCATTAGATAGCTGCAACCATCTCTTGTTCACAACCACCAACAACATAGATCCCCACCTTGGGATGGCCAGTAGGGCTAATATTAATTTTTCATGATCTTTATGTTTATGTTATTGTATCACAGACTATGTTGTAGACATATCTCTTTGTATAAAAATTCATTGGCCCATGTGAGGCCTAGTATATATTTTGATATCACACATGATATTTGATGATGTACATGACATTCCCATTTTTTATGATATATGAGATACCATTTTTTGTTGTGAAATAGACATGTTACGAGATGTTTTTGGATGTTTGTGGATGCTTATATGTATATGATAGATGAATAATGATCATATGATCATGATTTTGTACTTTTCTAATTTGCATTTCTATGACATGGATGGATGGATTATTTATGCATGTTTTTGATGATTTATATTATGACATATAATGTTTTATTATGTTATGGACATGATATGTACCAATGAGTTTGTAGATGTAGGATGCATGTGGTACTAATAAATTTTGGATGCAAGATGTAGATGTTAGTCAAAAGATATGTTAGTATGATTAGAGGTACATATATAGAAGTGTTAGATATGTTTGATCTAATTTTCTAAAAATCTATGGATCATGATTATGATTATATGTATTGATGAGATGATTTTGATTATATGATTGATGTTGTTCATTGATGATATGTGATTATATGCATGGATGAGTTTTCTTTTTCTTTTATGGAGGAATAAGTAGCTTTTTAGCAATCCTTATTGATGTAGAAAATAGACATGATGCACCAAGGTATTAATGACCAAGGTGGCTTTATATCTATTGTGTGGACTTTGACTTCACGAAAAAGGAGTATTCTTGCTCATACCAAACATACAGAAACCCTGTTAGAGCATATGGGTAAGAAGTTCTAAAATTTTTCATAGTTACACATAAAGGTATGGAGTACCTAATATGCAACTACTACACAAATTATACCAAAACATCTTTCATACACAAAACAAAGAAAGTATTCACTATGGTAGTATTAAAAAAATATCCATCAAACAAATCCTTATGGACATCCTCGAGAGATCCTGGGAATGTGACAATAAGATAAATCAAAAAGATAAGATCATAACAAGATAAACAATATTGTTGTATCACTTTCCATAGATGTTTTGATGTTTCAGGATGTTTACCCATCAATTTTTGTCTATTGTAGGAACATTTTATCCATTAAGACATATGTTAGGATGTTGATGATGATTCTCAAAAGGTAGGTAGTTGATACTTAAGCATTGTTTTAGTCTAATGATGATCCAATCATTTCATTTCTTTTCTTGAAGTTTGGATTTTGATGTTTTATTTTCTTATTATTTTCCTTGTCAAAGGGTGAAGGTGAAGATTTGTTATTATGGGTGGAAATTTTATCGTGGATAGGTGATAATGGAGATAGTTTTTTTTTTTAGATTTTTTGAATGTTTTTGTTCCTTTGAGGTTATTTGATGTTGTTTTTGATGTTTTTGAGAGATTAAGAGACAAATAGGGGTACCTAAGGGGACTAAACTAGTGCTTTGAGGGCTCATTGATGATGGCCTTTCCTACGTGATGGATGCAGAGACAACGTAGTTCAACTATATTGAGTGACCCTATTTTTAGAGTTTTCTGACTCTTTACTAATGTTTGTAGATTTTTATAAGGTATTTGAATTTTTTTTTGGATTTTTCGATTGAGTTATAGACCAAGAGGGACACCTAAAGGGACTCACCTAGTGCCTCAGGGGCTCATCGATGGTGTCCTTTCCCATGTGCAAGCTCAGAGATAGCATAGTTCAACTATATTGACTCAATGCAACTCATCTAGAGATGACCTACAATGATTTTGGGATTTTTTGTTTTATGACTTTGTTTAAGATTTTGATGGTTTTTTGGATGTTTTTTATTTTATTTTTATAGTTTTCTATGAGTGATGGAATTAACAAGGATCCAATCCACTACCATGTTCAAGGGGTTTCCCCTAGTTTGAAATAGGATTAGGTTTTATTAGGGATAGGTGGATAAAATAGATGGTGGATAAAGATGGTGTAGTAAGGTCCAACACTTGATCAATTACCAAGCCATGGTTGGGTGCACGTTTTATTATGGGATAGGTGGAGTGGATGTGAGAGTTGATAGATAGTGTCAATAGATGAGGATTTAGGTCTTATTCAAATGTAATGCTTGTTTACCAGATTTTCACTATGGTACCAGTCTTAGAAGTGCCACAAGGTGGTTTTCTCTTAAAGGACATTTTATTTCTCTTTATTGTTTTATTGATTGATTTTTTTTATTTTTTCACTTTTTTTCCTAGGATATTCTGATACACTTAGGTGTAGAACTTCTTGAGACTAATGTTGTTAAGAGGTTTAGCTAGTGTTTCTCCTTTTGGAATAGCCAACTAATATGGTCTAGATTTGTAGCTTGCTGTAATGATATAGGGACCTAGCTAATTTGGTTCAAACTTACCTTTCCTTTCTTGATTTAGTTGGATTTTTTTTATTTTCCTTTACGACCAAGTCACTAACTTGAAAATTCCTATTTTTTATTTTCTTATTGTATCTTCACTTGAGCTTATTTTGATAGGCCTACAGATGGTTAAATGCACTCAAACATCTTTCATCTAGGAGTTCAATCTCATTGAGTTTAGATACCCAATACTCTTTGTTGATAAACATATCCTTTAATGACACTCTTAGGGATGGGATTTCAACATCTATAGGTAGGATTGCTTCATATCCATAGACCAAGGAAAAAATATTTACACTTGTAAGTTTGTGGATGCTAGTTCTATAAGCCCATAAGGGTAGGTTTAACTATATGTGCTAGTCATGGTCGAAGTCATTAATAGTTTTCTTTAATATTTTCAAGATGGTCTTATCAGGATTTTTGGCATGGTCATTTCCTTAGGGATAATATGGGGTTGAGAAATGGTGTTGGATAGAGAATCTCGAGTAGAGCTCATGGACATCTTGGTTCTTAAATGGAGTTCCATTAAATCTATTATGATAGTCTGTGTGATTTCATATTGACATATCAAATAGTTAAGAATGAACTTAGCTATTTGCTTCCCTATGATATAGGTAAAAGGAATAGTCTCTATCCACTTTCTCAAGTAATAGTGATGATGAATTTGTGTCCATTAGATAAGGTCAACATGATATCTTTCCTATTAATTCAAGTCCCCAATGAGAGAAAGGCCATGGAGTGGTAATAGGGTGCAACTCTTGTGTAGGTACATGCACAAGATCTCTATATGCTATTGGAATTGATAATATTTCTTTGAAAAATGAATTTATTCTTTCTCTAGTGATGGCTAGTAGTACCCTATTCATAGCAACCTTTGGACTAGGCTAGGCCTGCTATCGTGGGATCCACAAACACCTTCATATAACTCTTGTAAGGTAGTATGTGCTTCTTTTGTGTTAAGACATTAGAGTAACATAGCATCGAGGCTTTGGTAGTATAAGGTATCTCCAAGGATAGTAAATTGGGAAATTCCATGAATGAAGGTTTTCTTTTGATTGGCCATTAGGTGGGGTGGTATGATTCTGTGCTGGATATAGCAAATGTGTCTTCATACAACATCACATATGAGCTTAGATTCTGGGATATCAAATGTTGGTATAAGCAAGTGTTCGACCAAGAATTTGTATCTAGGAATGTTCTTAGGTATGTCAAGGAGTGAACCAAAAGTAGCCATAGAATCAACTACTTTATTTTTAACCCTTAGGATATGTTCAAAGATGATGGCCAAAAATTATTTCTTGAAACTATCCACCACTCTTTTGCATGGAATGAGCTTGTCATCTTTAGTTTGTTATTTGTCATTGACCTACCTTATGACCAACTAGGAGTCACCATAGATTTGTAATTCCTTAATTTTCCATTCTACAACCACTTTCAACCTAGTAATTAGTGCTTCATAGTCAACTATATTGTTTGTATAGGGGAAGGAAATCATGTATGCTTTTGGTACACTATCTCCTTGTGGTGTGAGAAATAAGATATCAGCCCCTAAGTCATGATGAGTATGGGATCCATTGAAGTACATAGTCCAATGAGTTGACTGATTTGTTAGTAGGATGCTCTCATCTAGAAATTTTTCTATGAGAGGTTGATGATTTTCTATAGGTTTTTCTGCTAACTGATCTACTATTACCTATCCCTTGATGGATTTCCTATTGACTTATTCTATGACAAATTTTCTAAGTATCATGACCCACTTATAAATTCTTCTTGTAAGAGCTTCTTTTGCCAAGATATATTTCAAGGGGGCTATCTTAGATATCAACTTGATTTTTCTGTTTAACATGTAATGCCTAAGCTTTTGTGCTATGAAGATAATTGATAGACATGCTCATTCAATTCCAGGT
The DNA here is from genome assembly GCA_007258455.2 of Sequoia sempervirens. Lineage (NCBI taxonomy): Eukaryota > Viridiplantae > Streptophyta > Pinopsida > Cupressales > Cupressaceae > Sequoia > Sequoia sempervirens. The sequence goes on from VDFB02373365.1 coordinate 239,285,611, forward strand.
GTATAATTTAACTCATAGCCAACCAAGGTACAACTTGATAGCGCCCTCAAAATTCTTGACATTTTGAGACTTTTGTGCTTGTTATTCACATGTCAAATGTTCCCCATCAATTGGGTTCAGGGGTTTTTCTTAGTTATTATTTCCTTCAATTTTTTTATTTTCAATCCTTGAACATTCTAATTTTACGTTGACTGGTTTTTCTAGTTTCTGGTCTTATTGGTTATCTTTTAAGCCATCAACATACATCCATTACCGACCCCTAAGCCCTAAGATTGTTGGTCATTTTATTTCATCCTCAAGTTAGGTTTTAATTTTTGATTTATGGATGACTTAAGTCTAAGTCATTAACTCATGAGGGTGCTTTCTCGTTGGCCTAGTCAAGGCCCCTTTTATGAATAACTTTGATTCATGTGCAGGTTGAGCAGTTACTAGATCATGGGGTTTCATCTGGATTGTTCCCCACTAGACTGTCCATATGAAATGAATGCAAGTTAAATGCAGTGAGGCTAGCGAGATATCACCACATGTGAGTGGGCCCAACTCCTATGTCCCATCGAGCAATGAAAAGTGATCACCACCGTTCCCCACTAGCTCATGGAAATAAGATACATGTTCTTTATGAACGACGAGACCCGCAAGAAGTTGCCACTTACACTGTCAATTCTTGCTTATTTGAGATTCAAGAATGTGTCCAAGGAAATATGAAGAGCTGATAAGAGAATTGCAAAGATTGTCCCAGCTGGAATTAGGGTTTGACATGGTTGAAAGCAGTAAGTACTATAAATGCAATTTTGTGCCTTTTTCTAGGTTTATGAGTCAACACTTTCTTTTTGTCTATTTTAAAATGAATGCATTTATTTTTTCTATTTTCATTGCTTTAAAACTAGGGTTAATCTTTTTCTTTAAAGATGTATCCTTGTAAATTGTCCATAATTAGCGATTTTCTTGAGTTATAAATTAAAATTAGAAAGTTGAGTCATCAAAATTCCTCTATTTGAACTTTTGTGTGCACAAACCCATGGCTCCCAAAATACAAGGTGCTACTTCTTCTTCTGCCTAGCCTAGGACCCTATCTTAGGATGTTATCGACCTACTACCCCAGTCTACAAATGAGAAACCAAAGGGAAGGGTTTTTTTCATGGTCCTACTTTGATGGAGGGGTTGATGGACAAGGCTAGTTGCATCAAGGATGTCGAGGTACCTTACACATGATGGAAGATGTTTCAACAATAGTTTGGGAATAGGAACCTTGGGTCTCCTTTCAGTAACCCATGGAGGTTAGATATGGGGAAATTGGTTGTTCCTAATGTATACATGGATGTGGATCTCTTGAGAGATATCGCATCAAAATATGACCCAGTTTCTAGAGTAGTCAGAGCATTTGATGGGGTGGTTATGGTAAAAATAACTAGGGAAGAAATTGAACAAGTCTTTGACTTGCATCCATGGAGTGAAGACATTATCCCTTTGAACATGGATAATTTTAGAATAGAGTACAAAAATGATAAAGGGTTCATCAGAACAAGGATGTTGTCTCTACACACTGCAATGACTAGCGAAGGGAAACACAGGAGAAAAGTTAGGATAGATGATAGAGATCTCAAACCTTTCCCAATGAAATATTTTTCCATTTATTTCAAAAAGACTATGTACTCTCTATATCATATTATAGGTGTCGATCCACCTAACACATTGCAAAAGGAATATAGTTATATGGCTACACAATTGCAACATCCACCATTTAGTATCATTTATGATTATGGAACTCATATGGCTGAACATATCCATAAAGGCTTGGTTGAATTGAAGGAAGGAAAAAAATGGGTAAAGTTTTGGTGGTACTCATTGTTAATCCATGTGTTCTTGTACAAAGGACAATGAGCCTTTTAGAAGGAAATCACCCTGGAAAGAAAGAGGGATGAAGTTAATTTTCCTATCCAATGTTGGACCAAAATCTTGGATAAAGATGACAAAAGGTATAACTTTGTGATGTTTAGAAATTATTTTGCATCTAGGATAAGGAGGGCCTTAGTATACGAACCACTAAGAATCCCCAAATAAATCCATGAATTCTTGAGACCTAACGAGATGAGGTCAGACTTGAATTTTAGTCATAACTGGGGAGATTTGATCTTGTATCTTGATAAGACAATTTTCAAAATATATGGTAGTTGTTTGGGTCCATATGTCTTGCCTGCAAATGTTCCTTTGAGAATAGGATTCTTTGAGATTATGAGGAAACTAGGAGCTTCACAAGAAGCAGATTTACCTAAATCAATAAGGAAGGGGTCATTCTTCCTAGAATGGACAATATTTGCAGATTACATTATGATAAAAGGGACATGGAAGGAACTAGAAAATATGCTAGCTCCTTATAAGCTGATAACCATGAGTCCAAGGAATCATGACCATGAAGGCTTCATTAGTAAGCTCAAAGCAGATAAGAAAATGAGAACTTTTATACATGCTTTTGATTATCTTGAGGATGTTATTAGGAATTTCTTTAACGCTGGGGAACAAGATGAAAGGAAATCCAAATACTTGGCTTATAGAAAAGTGGTAGAAGCTAAGAAGAAGAATGATCCCTGGTATGATCACCTACCAACTATACATGGTGAATTTAATAAAGTTATGGATAATTTTGAGGATGTTGTTGGTGTCTTGAGAGAATGACAGGAAGTTCCAGATAAAGGAAAGGAAATGGTGGTTGAAGAAAGTGTTGAGATGACATTAGAAGAAAGAACCTCATGTGAACCACTCAAACAATCTAGAAGGAAGAAAATAGCAAGAGAAGAAAAAATCTAAATACCCCCTGTCACATCTGAAGGGCCAAAGGAAGACTCTCCCAAGAGTGAAGTTCCAACTCCTCCTGGACATGCCTCTTTGCCTATAATTGATCTTGATTCACCTTCTAAAAGTCTTGCTCCTCCTAAGCAACCATCTCAAAAGAAGCAAAGGACAAAAGAAAAAGGAGTGGTTGATTATTCTGATGCAAATGAGGATGATATCTATGTCACCCCTGAGGAAATGTAGATAGGGATGCCTCCTCATGAAGGAGAAGTTGCTTCAAGTTCAAGACAGAGCATCCTCATATTAAGGAAGCTTGATATTTTTGGATTGAATACTACAAATGATTTAAGGGTAGAGGCCAACAAAGAGTTTATGGAGGATGAATCATTCATTGAAACCTCTGCATTTCAGGTTTTTTGGTGGAAATACAAGGTTGCAAATTATGTAGAGAAGGTGGCCATTGCAATGAGCTTGCACCCTGAATTTCCTTAAAGTGTCATTGAGGCGAATGTAAGAAGCATTATGAAAGATGATTTCAAAAAGATTAATGCCTAGGAGCATAGAGAGCTTGTGAAGAAGTGTGGTGTGTTGTTGTTCCCAGAATGGAATATTTTTGATGCTATTTCTTTATATGCTATAAGAAGGGCTTAAAGGCCTCTCATACAGATAGAGGAATAACTAGAAATGGCCCTTTGAAGTTCAAAATTTAGTGAAGATTTGGGATGCTTTGGAAATATGTTCATTATCTTTAGGATCTAGGAAACCAGCTTTGGTCGAGCCATCAGGCCTTAGTGGACAACTGCTTGTAAAGAGAGTTGTTGATACTCTAGCTCTGGAAGCTACAGACATTGTTGTCAATGTTGCTAGGTTTACTTGAGCAACTGTGGAAGGTCTCACCTTGGAGAGAGATAACCTCATAACTAAATATAGAGAACTCCTCAATGACTATGATAACAACCAACAAAAAGTGGTTGTGTTAGAAACTGAATTGGCACTTTATAAACAAAGAGGAGAAATGCAGAGAGAATAGGGTCAACCCAATTCAAGCAACCCACCTCCATCCTCTCAGCATTCACCTCATGACCAGTCTTTAGCAATAATACCATACAATGGGGGACAGGGATCTATTGCAGTGGAAGAGTCAAGTGGATCAGGTTCTAGCTCATTTAGTAGAGAGCAATTTCTTTTGCAAATTGAAACATACAAGAAGCTGCTAGAAAAATCCCAAGATGCAATGTATGAGAATATATCAAAGGTTGTCTGCGCTGCACTAAAGAAACTCAATGAGAAGATTCAGGAGAGACTCAATAGTGTGCATGACAACTATACTTTGATGGTGTGTGCAATGAGATTGTCTCAAAAGGATAAGTTGTTGTCCATACCAACCTTAAATAAATGGGTTTCCAAATCTGAGAGATTGAAGTTGATATTAGTGGGAGCTGGTCAACATGAAGATAAGTACCCTTTGGTGCAACCAGTTTATGATTTTGTATGTAGATTGAGTGAGTAAAATTTTCAACAATATGCAACCCCACTTGAGCAGAAGATAATAGAATTGTTATCTCAATATATCCATACTGATCTATCACCATTATCAAATGTTGAAGTCAATACTTATTAGCTGAAGCCATTGCATGAGTGGAAAAGGGGATTGGCTGAGGTTACTAATTCCTAGGTAAATGAAATATGCAAAGAGATTGATATTAATCTCTTTAATGACACCTTGGAGAGGTTGACATTTCTTATCAACTTTCTAAAGGATTTCAAGAGAGAATCCAATGTAGTGATAACTAAGTACTCCCCTTACAGGAAAGCCATGGATGAAATTATGGAGTTTGATTGGCCATCTAAAGAAGAATATGAAGAATGGGGGAGGGTTTATGTTGGAAATTTTGGTTTGTGAATTGAAGTGTGAAACATATACTAGGTCAAGTATTGTACAGGTCTAGCCATAGAGGTTACAAGTGTATAAAACATATGTTTCATAGGAAGATATTAAATTGTTGGTGATGTGGAATGCTGACTGAATACTAGCTCACTTTATGATCCACGTCAGTTTGTCATTTATTTTGATGAAATTGAGGTGTTTCTATGAAGATGTTTATCCTTTTTGACATGTTTTTTGGAAGACAAAGCTAATCCTCATAACAAATGTAAATTATCTTTGTCTCATATGAATTCCCTCCGCTTTGATGAATGAAAATGTAACTAAATTAGGGAATCTATCTTCTTGTAGTCCAATCTGATAGTGACATGTGTATACTTGGTCTGAAGCTTGTTTTTGATCCCTTATTCCATAAAAGTGAATTCAGGGCTATTTGTACGGGTCTTTTGTTGAATACTAGAGCTGAATTGTGAAATTTGAAGAACACAAAGATAATAAGTTTAGTCTTTATCAAATGCTTTGAGTCTAGATAGTGTTTTGTTCAATGTATGGTTTCTGGTTATATCTAAATGATAATGGAGATTTTCCAAGTCTATAGTCTCTCCATTTTGATTATGTATACAAATTATTAATGAAAATATTGATCAGAGATCATTTCATTAATTGTCATCATTTCATACTTTGATAGGTGTTTTGATTTTAGCTCTTGTTCATAGAAGAAGTTAAATCGCTTGAATCAAATCATGAATTCTTATGTAGGGTCAAGGGATGTGATAAGTACTCTTTAGACTTTGGTTATTGATTTTTGCATTATTAAGTGATATCACATAGGTATTGAATGTCCAGAATTAAATATCCCTTATATTTCAATTCGCTCAGGCTCCTGGCCCATAGATAATGGCACTAGTCATAAACCCGTTAAATACTTTCATGATCCCAGTTATCGAGCCTAAGAAAAATATTTGAAAATAATCATTGATCTATCTTGAGTTTATGGTGCTTGTGTTGTCTATGTATTCTCAGCTTAAGGTGTGTAGTTTTTTCAAGGAATTTCTGACTTCTTGAGGAATTTCAGCTTGTTAGCCATGGGTGAGAGTACATCTGCTTAAGTATACATTGTACATGTGAATTCCCTGAAATAATAGTATAATATACATTGTGGGATTACCCTCCCAAGTTTTGCAAAGCCCAAAGTGTAGGGGATAAATCCATTGGTGCCATATCTCGTTAGTTGGCCACTTGTCTAGTAGATATTCTAAAATTGAGCCTGACAAGCCAATAGGTACCTGTTGAGACCTGATTGGTTCGTTGTTTAAAAAAAACCAACATGACTAATGTAATAAGCTGGTCATTCTTTATTCTATCCATCAAGTTGAGCTAATAGAGCTCCTAAAGCTATTATTGTTCTAGACACATATAAAATCATTGTTTATCCTAAATTGGAGGCATCAATACTAGGAGAGTGAGAAAATAGTCCTTTACCTATTGAAAATCTTGATCACACCTTGAACCATCCCATTTGAATGCTACATCTTTGTGGAGAAAGTGTGTGAATGGATGAAATTTATCTACTAGTTGTGCAATGAACCTTCTAATAGACCGAAGCTTGCCTTGTAGACTATGCATTTGTTTCAATGTTCTTAGTGGAGGCATTTCCAAGATAGCATTGACCTTAGCAAGATCCACCTCAATACCTCTTCTGGATATAATGTAGCCCAATAGTTTCCTATATGTTACACTAAACACACATTTATTCAAATTTAGATGCAAATTATATTCCTCTAGTTTGTCAAATATCCTAGCTAAGTTAGCCAAGTGTTCATGTCTTGTGACTAGTTTAGCTTATAGATCATCTATATAATGAGCTCCATAGTGATGTGCAACATGTCATGGAAAATGGTAGTCTTTGCTCTTTGATATGTGGCTCCTACATTCTTCAAGTTGAATGTCATGATGTTCCAACAAAAATTTCTCCAAGCACAAGTGAAATCTATTTTGTGTCGATCCTCAAGGGCTATCTTTATCTGATTGTACCTAGAAAAGTTGTCCATTAGTGAAAGCATTTCATGACCAGTAGTTAGATCCACTATTATGTCAATGTTAGGAAGGGGGAAGTCATATTTAAGGAATACTTTGTTAATATCTCTGAAGCCTGTACAGATCTATATGCCCCTAATGGGTTTTGATATTGGTATGAGGTTGGATACCCACTCAAGATAGTTTATGGGTCTGATTAATCCAACATCTAGTAGTTTCTAAAGTTCAACCTTTACTAACAATGCTATATGCGGGTGCATCTTACGAAGCTTTTGCTTAAATGGTTTTGATGCAAAGAATACCGTTAGATGGTGCATCACTAAAGCTAGATCTAGCCCAGGAATATCTACATATGTCTAGGAAAATTTAATCTTACATTCCTTCATAAATGCCAAGAAGTTGACTTTTCCCTTAGGATTTAAGGAAGTTGCATGATATGTTACTTTAGGTTCCTCTATTGTCTCAACATTGATAGATTCAAAACCTTCAACTAATGCTACTGATTATTCTTTATCCTCCTTGATGGGGAGATTGAATCTTCCATCTTGAGGTGCCTCAGAGAGGTTTTCACCCTCATATACATCCTTTGTTTTTTTCTTTTTCATGATCTGATAGAGCCACATTGTGGTTTTCCCTAAGGGATATCATTTTTATTTTTAGATTTTTCATTTCACTTTTATGACTGGAGGACACAATCTCCCCTCCAAAGTATGCTCCTTGTTCTAGTTCTATGAAAAAACTAGCCTTGTGATTTCCTTGATGGATACACTGTTGAATTCTCACGAACTCTACAATAGCTTTGTTGTTCTGGAATAGGTCCACAACATATGTGATGTTTTTGATCCAAATTGATCAGTTGCGGGTGAAGTAAGGGTAGGTTATCATTTTTATCAGAAAATATTATGGTGGATATGGATGGGGAAAGGGTAAGGATAACAGAGTTATCAAGGCCCCAAACGGTATCTGGGCTATAGACACTAGAGGTACAAGAATCCCATTCCCATTTCTTGGAGTCTATTTCAGTATGGTAGTCATTAGATGTAAAGTAAAAACATGTGGGCCTAATTGAATTTTGTCTTCAATGGTGGGTGAAGGTTTTTTTTATTTGCTCGACAAGGTAATATGAGTTTTATTTTTCAAAGGCAAGTATTTTAAATTTCACTTTTGTAAAGTGAAATTAAAATACTTATGGGAAAATGTTTTAAATGAAACATTTAAATATTATGTGTTGGGCAATAAAAATGAAAGTGAGAGCATGGATATAGGGGTAAATTATTTTTCCCAAAAAAATGCAAGATCCAAATGGCACGTGAAAATGGGTGAATGTTTTAAATGGAAGATTTAAAACATTAAGTGCATGAGTGATATTTTTTAATTATCCCAGATAAAGTGAATTAAATATTCACTGTTTGAGAAGTCCTCTTTGAATAAAGTAAAGTGCAGCAAAAAAAATGGGAAGAAATATAAAGTTATCATGGGCAAGCAAAGATATTTTCTTAAGCAATAGGGTAAAATGGTGAAATTATTCACATGGGAAATTTTCTGTTGGTGAACAACTTGAAGCAAAGGAAAAAATTTAGTGGAAAAGTTTGTTGCAAGGAAGAGAGAAGAGAGAGGCTTTATATTTTTATGATCAATGGTGGATGAATTTTCTAGATGTCATCAACGGATCAACTTTTGGAGTTTTCCTTCCTTCTATATCTTCTCTTCTTTTCTCATTTGTATGGGTTCCATTTTCTGAAAGCTCTGCAAGGTAGGCATAAGCTCTGGGTAATTTGTAATGCTAAGGTGAATTTAACTATTAGTCACTTAATCTAAGATGTTTGTGTTTTGAATTGAGCTTCATGTTCATATTTTATCTGATAATTGTCTCCATGGCTGAAATGTAATGCTCTTTTGAATTCAATCATCAAAGATTATCTTAGTTTTTTCATGCACATTTATTGCATTTGAGTAACATATGTTGTTTCCTTCTATTTATTGAATAATGTAATTTCTTTAATGAATGTCAGCTACATTTTTTATTGCCTATTATTCAGGGAATGGTGTAATTGCTTCAACAAATATAACAAGAGTGTCGTGTTTCAGGTGGATTTATAAGAATGGTTACCAAATGAAGCTTCAATGGCCTTTTTTCCATAATGTGATAACATTTTCAAAGATCTTCAAAAAATGTCTAACACTATAGGATGAAGTGTTGTTTATATGAATCCACAGCCCTCTTCTTGGCACTAGTCAATCTTTATGCATCTGTTGTTTTCAGTTTGGTCCCAAATCTTAAAATCAAAAACCATTTCAATTTTGTATTTTGAGTTATGTGTGTCATGTTCTTCATGCTAGTTGATGAGATTCATTCAATGTCATAGCCAATGTTTAATGATATTTTATGTTTCTTAGCATAATTTGGTGAGAGTATTATTTGTTAAGCAATACCCTTTTAAGTTTGTGTATAAATCCTTAGGTGTTGCTAAAGGGTCAGCCCCCTAGGTCCTACAAAGCCTGAAGTGTAGGGGAAATGTGTTCTAATCCCATTTCCTATCAATTGGCCAAATCCATTTTTGAATATGAACATAAGAAATTGGCTAGTCTTTAGGATTGATTTGATTTATTGATTTGGAACACCAACACAATGCACTCTTCATTATTACTCTACTCCTTGTCTACACTTCTGGATTCTTTCTCAATTTTCTTCTCTTCAACTAGTTTCATATCAACTTTTTCTTTGTCACCAATGCTAGAGTCTTCCTTTACATTCTTCTCTTGTTTTTCATACTTTTTATCTTCTAGGAGAGGTAAATTTTTAGTTTTATATGCCTCTAAATTCTCCAACTCATCCTTCTTGTCTTCCTTTCTCTATTTAGAATCAGTCTTGACATCCAGAGGGACTAGTTTTTCTCTCTTTTCACTTCCTCCATGTGCATTTCATCATCTTTTTATGCTCCAACAATATTTTCCTCTATGAGAGGAGTATCATTAGTAACATTTTCTTGCACATTTTCTTCTTCAGTTACATGCTCATGTTCTAGAGCATGCTCATGTTGTGCATCTTTTGGTTAATTTAGTTCTAGGATAGACACATCATATTGTAATTTTTCTTCACTATCCAGAGACATTCCTACCTCCTTTGCTAGATTGAAAACATTTCCCACTATTTTATTTCTTAATCTTTCAGTGTCCTCTTTTTCCCTACTCATCAGGATGGTGACTCTTTGCTTAGTCCTCAACTGTTTGTTAAATAGTTGAGCTAATTTAGCTCTATCCTCATCTGTGAGAGGAGAACTAAATTTTTCCAAAGCAAATGTTCTCATTCTATCATCTTCACTAATTAATTCCTATCTTCTTGCATAGAATGCACCTCTTAGATCTTCATGCAATTGATTTTCTATATTATTCATGCTGACATCAAATGTTACTATATACCTAATTATTTCCCCTTCCATTGATAACTTATCAATGTCATCTACAATGGGATATAATGCAATAGTCTATTCCAACATCTCATGCTCAACTATACCATTAAATAATGCCTCTAATTTCATAGGATTGTCTTTTTTACTGGAGGGGAATTATCCTTCTTTTCTTTTAGACTTCTTCTCCCTCATATGAATCATGAATGCTTGTTTCTCCTCCACTTCCGCCTCACTATTTATATCCACAATATCAATTTTTTTTTTCTTCACACTTGTGTTTACTTGAGAGACATTGGTTTTTCTCTTCCAGACCAACTGTGGTCCTTCTTCTTCTTTCTCCTACTCATTTACATTCACACTTACATACTGCTCTCTTTTTCCTTCTCTTTTCTTCTCTTTTGTAGAACACTTTGTTATTTCGTAGGGACATTGAAAGATTATTTTCTTTTCAAATCAACTATATATTTAGTCCTAGAGGACTTAGCAAAAATAGTAGAGGGGGTAGAGGTCCTATAGACCTTCTTGTGCTTTGGGTACCAACCAAAGTGCTAGATATGTTCTTGGCTTCTTCCACAATTCCCTTTGGAAAACCCATTATCTCTACAATCACTACCTTCATATTTTCCCCATTTCTCTTGATCTCTTTTGATTTGTGCTCCATATTCATAGCACTAGATTTAACCTCATATGTCCTATATATCTCTTATTTTTTATCTCTTAGCATGCTCAACATGTGATCAACAAGACCGTTGATCATATTCTCTTCTACCTCATATCCCATTTCAGGAACCCATATTGTCCCTGGTTCCACAAAATTCCATCATACAATAGTCTTTTCTTACCATGAAAATTATATCATTCTTATACTTGTCAACCACACTCTTAGGTATTACTTCTCTTTCCTACATCTGAGATTGGAATGATTTGAAGAATCCCCATAGGGCTTCATCTCTAGATATTGAATCTAGATATCTCAACATGTGATCTCTGATATTTCTGGACACAGGCACATTATCTAACCACACCATATTTCTTACACTAGGCATTTCTCTAAGAAAGTAAAATAATAAGCATATAATAAAGGTACCATACTTGAAAGGGTATTGGGAGTCCTTAGACTTCTGTAAGTTTTTTAACAACTATAGCCTTAGCAATTCACATAGGTCATAATCCATTCCTTTTTCACCATCTCATATGTTTTATTGATTGCAATGGAAAAAACTAAATTCTCTTTGTTTTTGAAGAATATTTTGTAACCAATCATCAGACAGGCATACTTAACTGCCAAATCTTTAATGACCTTAACTATCACAACTCTCTTGTCATATTTTGCACCTGTTAAATTCATCACCATTTCATTTTTCATAGATTTGAGTGTGGGAACTAGTCCTTTAGAGCTTACCCCCAACTATAATGGATTCTTTATTAATCATGTGTGGTAGGGTCTAACCAGATGAATATGTCATGTATTTTTCTCAACGTGTATCTCACCCATCCATCCACATAGCAAAAGATAGGGAAGTAATTTCAATCATCAAGTTTCTTCTCTATCAAACTTCCATACTCGGGTTTAAACTCAAACTCATCACCAGTGACCTCATTTATGCATACTTCTCCCAACTTTGCATGATTATATTCTTCCAATTTTGTATGAATATACATCCTTACATCCTCAATATGCATAACCCCAAAGGGTACGTGTGATAATACAACTTTTGAATTTTTTGCTTTTGATTTATTGGGATGCTTCTTAAATTTAGGTTGAGGTTGGTCCACAACCTTCACTACTTATGGTGTATACATCTTGTAAAAAATTGAAATGCTTCTGAAACTAGGGAAAAGTGAAAAATTATAAATACATTTTGATCTCTGTCGGCTAGGATTTTGTGCATGAATTTTGAATCACTTCACTTCACTCATTTTTTTCTCTTCTCTCCTTGAAAGCATGATTGCAAATGACTTAAACATATGTCAGATCACTTATAAACCCTTTATGAATGACCTAAATCACATTAATTGCATTTATTTGAAGTTAGTTCAAAAGTTGATGAACCCTAACTGTAATGACACAGTCACCTCCAAACTTTTTGCAAATCTTCATAACAAAAGATTTTCCATAGTTTCTTTCATCAATAGGTCAAGCATATCAACCTACACCTTATATCAATGTGCTGAAGGAATTAACATGATATGAACATTTGGTAGGGTATTAATTATTTTTTGTTAAAACTCCCCTTGAGCCAAAGCTCTTTATTTAGTTTCAAGAGAAAACATCTACACTAGAGGCTAACACAAACTCGGTCTTAACCTCATTATCCTCTTCCTTTTTCCATATCTTGTTCATCTCTTTCTTCATCTCTATTGGATCATCCTTTTTCAATAGATCATTCTTCTTTACTGGATCAACCTTCACATTCTTGCTTCTATAAAATTTGGCTATATTTCCAGGTTTATTGCATTTGTGATATATGATAGCATCTTGAACAAGCTTACTTCCACTAATTCTAGATCTGCATTGATTAGTCTTATGCTCAAATCCATTGAATTCATAACAATAGCCATTGAAAGATTGAAATCTCATTTCATTATTGTAACCATTCACCATTTGATTTTTGCATTCACTAGCCTTATCACCAAATCTATTGCATGTATAGCACTGACCAAGAAAATATTGAACATTCTGATTCAGTTTTCTTCTATAGTCTACAACCTTATGTCAAAAATTACTACATGAATAAAAATAACCATTGAAAGATGAGTGCCTTTGTGCATTTGGTTGTCTGATAGGTGGTCTTTTGAAGTCTTTCCTTTTATTATGGACCTACTTTCCGTTTCCCTTATTTTGTTCATTGTTCTTCTTTTCAGTACTTGGTGTTTGATCTACTTTTGAACTTTCTCCTTTTTCAAACCCCAATCCTCCTTTTTCTTTAGAATTATTTTTATTTACAATAATTTCATCAAGTATTTTAGAGCTCTTCTTTAATTTTTTCTTCATGATTCTTTGCTTTCTCAATATCTGATCTCAAAGTCACAACCTCTTCTTCAAGTTTTGAACATTCTATATATTTTCTCTTCAATTAGTCATTCATGCATTGTTCAACTCTTTTTCCTTCTTCAACTTTCACTTTTAGACTAGTGATTGTCTCACTTGATTGCTTCAACTACTCATTAACATCCTTATGCCTTTGTCTAAACTTCTTGATTTTCTCTCTCAACTTTCTGATGCATCCATCTACTTCCTTGACATTTTCTTTTAGATCTTTGTTCTCACTTTCAATTCTTTCTAGATCTTCAAGGGCTAGTCTGAGTTCTCCATTCATATCAACCATGCAATCTTCCTGAGTGAATCCTACCATAGTAATTTCTTCTGGAGGAGTAGTATATCTTCTAGTATCCATGTATTCAAACTTCAAGATCTTCCTCAAATGGTTAAGGTTATTATAAGGAACCAATCTATGATACTAATTGTTGAACACTCAAAATACTAAGAGGGGGGTGAGTCAATATTCTCTAAAACCACTTAAACATTTAAACAATCATTTGAGACATCATTTTCAATTTGTAGTGAGGAAAGAAACCATGAAAGTAATCATCAAAGAACATAACACATGAACACTATATTTTTAATGTGAAAAAACCAAAAAGGGAAAATCTGTAGTGAGGATTAGCTCACAATATATTATAACCAGTCATAACATATTATAGAATGTCTCACTTCCTTTTGGACTCATTTTCTGAAGGACTCACTATTCGAAGGAATCACTATTTAGAGGATAAGAAAAAATAGAAAAGAGGGGTGGCTTACTGCCAAGATTTGAACTGCTCATAATGCATCTACAATAAGCAGGAGATACAATTTCATTGGAGCTCAAACTACTAAATCAACACACTTCATACTACACCACTTCCACACTCTTCTCTACTTATATTTGTATCAAATTTGCACTATATTCACAAAATTTTCATTACTTTTCACACACACTTATATCTACAACACTGAAATGAACCTACATTTCTACCCATTGCATTTGCAAACACTTACATTATCAATTAGATCGGCTGAATTAGATGAAACATGTAATATATTAACTTGTTGGCTCAAGATCCAACCACACATACCTCAAACCTTGTAACACATCAAAATATGATAACAAGGACCTATCATCACTCCCTTAAGTTTTCTCAATTTATACTTTAACTCCGCACAATCCCAAACATTTTAGGTCAGCAATAGATAGTGAAGACTAATTATATGAACCATTTGTTCATCCACAACACAATGCGCAAACCACCAAAACACTTGCCACTTGGACCATACACCCTTCTAACACTTGTAAGCACTCCCACAAAACTGCGTAACCAAATATTCTTTCATGGTTGAATGCAGAGAAATCCAAACATGTAATTTATACTAGTAGCATTGTCACAAGCAAGCTCAATACTCTATCAATTATAACTTTTACACTAAAGGACATCAATACATGAAATTTTGTATTTAAGATCATCCAACATATACCAAAATTTCCTTAGAACCACATACCAAAATTATTTAAGGAAGAGCAATGTAAACCTAGAGTGCGCTCTGATTTTTATTGCATGGGGACCAAAAAGTGGGGTGGCCACTTTTTGGTCCCCCATCCTTTTACACATACCCACTTTTAGACTAGGGCATCTAGTTCCCTTGTGTATGTAATTCAAACTCAAATTTCATGTACAAGTGTCCCTCTTTCTACCTCTTCTAGATCTATGTCCATTTATATAATTTTTCTTTTTCGTCTATATGATCAATTGCATTTTTAAATCTAGGGTTTATGTCAACTAGACTAATTAAATCACACATCAGATGTGCTCTATTTGTAAAAAAGGAACCAAAATCTAGTAGAATGACTCTCCATTGAAGTAGTTAGCCAATCATTAAACCCTAGTTGGTCTTTTTTTCTAATGTTAAGTCCAAAAAATTAAGAATTAGATCTAAGCTAATTCCCTTGTTGGACCTTGGATCTCTTTTCCACTTAACATATATAACCCTTACTTTCTATATATAATGATCTTTCCACCATGTCTAGTTCATGTTTTTTTTTTTTTTCATCTTCAATGAAGCATGGCATAATGTGTAATAATAATGTGATCATATTTCAATTAGTAATAGGTGTATATATTTTATGATTCATACATTTAATGTTTTAGATAGAAATATACATGCATTTCAAGTTTATGATTCATAGTGAGTGCACTTCTAAGCTATAAATAATTGTAATCAATTTATGTATACAAAATTATTAAAAAATTGATTCCTGTTGCAAGCTATCTTCCACCACCCATCCACATTTGTAATTCCCCACCTGAAGCACAAGGAAAAACTTGAACAAACAACTTTATTTTTTTAAACACAACAACCACAACATTGAAGATACGACATCAAAAAAATGCACACAAGAGGGTAAATTCAAGAAGATAAGTCCACTTCTAGTGGAAGTTTCAAACTAAGAAAAAAACCCAAAATTGGGAAAAACGAAATGGAATCCCATTATTTAGCAAACAATATCCCATTTCGCTTCAGGACCTCAAGCCAAAAATTAAATAAATGGGATCCCTTTTTTTTAGAAACAAGATCCCATTTTTTAGAAACGAGATCCCATTTTTTAGAAAATGAGATCCCATTCTAAAACGGGATCCCATTTCATAAAGGCTTAAAATAAAAATAAAAATAAAAAACCAAAACGAGATCCTGTTTCTAAAAAAATCATTTTTTTCGATGGCTTTTGCTATGGGTTTTGGGTTTGAAAAAAGACTTGGGGAGCAGACCCTTAGCTTTGGACCTACTTTGACCTATAACTTGAAGGTCATGTTAGTGTTACTAGAAAATATTGACTTTTGACATATGTATGAATACGTTTTTTGCAAAAAAATATGATGAAATTAAAACCCATTATAGATGAGATTGTATAGATTCCAAATATCTAATTGTTATACAATTGGATTATTTTTTCTATTTTTCAATTTTTTTTTATGAAACTAGTCCATAAACTTGAAATATCATGGTTTTAAAGTATTTTAATAATCTTTTATTAAAATATTTTTAAAAAATTATGCATACACATTCTTCAGACAATTCTTTTCAATTTGAAAAAAAAACTCAAAAAATGATAAGTTTAGGTCATCTTATGTGTGACATGCACAAAGAATTTTCAAAATAGCAATTATGACCAATAAAAAATTAACAAAGAAAAATATTCAAAAAAAATTCAAAACATATCGTGCACATTCTTTAATGTCTTACAGATCTTTTCCCAAAAGGATTCATAAAAACATAATTATTTAGATCAAAGTATGGATGATGTACACATCCATGGTATGGTAAAAAAATGTGACTTTTAAAAAGTGGTTTTTAGACATGCTTATTGAAAATAAATTTGTATCATTTGGGTATTAAAATAAATTACATATTTGGAAACTAGACACAGACTACTACATTTAATATTACTAACTTTTTTTAATAGCCAATATTTAAGTGCTTCAAATTTTTAGGTCAAACGAGATAAATTCTAAAAATTAGAGAAAACACTCCCACTTTTAATTTGGCCAAAACATGGTCTCAACTTCTTGCACACTCCCATGATTATAAAGCTAATAAACAAAATTTAAAACTATTTCCCTCTACATTGAAAGAGTCAGCTTTACACTGGTTCATGGGTTTAGGTGTAGGAACAATCTCAACTTGGCAGGAAATGGAAACTGGATTTTTGGAAAAATATCAAGATTACTATTGAGTAAGAGATAGGAAAGAGGAATTGCTTTGAATGAGACAGTTAGAGGATGAAAGCCTGGAGGATTATGTTGATAGATTTCAGTTTGTGCATAATAGATGTGGCAATGGTTTAGATAATGAGATTAGTAAAACAATTTTTTTGAAGGGAATTGATGATGAATCAAGAGAATCTTTAAATCTTATGGGAAAATGGGACATTAATAAAATTTCTTTGGAAGAAATTATTGAGATATGTAGAAACTACTCTAGAACTAGAGTAGGGACTAGAAACACTTGAAGAAACAAAGTTCTTACTCCTGATGTATCTCAAGTCATGGAAGAACTTGCAAATTTGAAAACTGATTTACTCCATTTTAACATGCAAGGAGATAAAAAGACAACTGATCCTTTATCCATTTATCGTTCCAAATGTAGAAGTAAACATATTTTGAGATAGTGTCCATTAAATCAAGTTGATCTCTGTGAAATCTATGAAAAAAATCATGCAACAAGTTCTTGTAACCTTCTACTTGGAATTAAGAATCATTTAAAGAAACAACCTGAAGTAGAAGAAGAACTTAACTATGTTAGACAAAGATCCTAGAATCATGGATATAATGTGAATCAAGGGAAATATGGTACTAGAGCCAATTGGAATCAAAATCCTTGGTCAAATTCAAACCAATGGACTCCTCCTTACCAAGCACAACCACCACCTACATTCTGGGGTCAACCTGAATGGATGAGTCCTCAGTGGAATCAACCACAATGGCAACCAAATCAGCCTTAGTGGCGGAAAAACCAAACAAAATTTCAACCATGGAAAAATAAAGGACCAAGATTTCCTTGGGAACAATCACCTCCATTGGCCACTGGTCCTAATCATCCTAATGAACAAGTAAACCAGCCTCAGTTCCTAGCACAACCTGTTTCAAACTCAAAAAATAATTGTAATGATTCCAATCCTCCTACTCTGAATGTGATAGATGCTAATGATATTCAGCTGAGAAATTGAAATGTCACATTCATACCAAATGATAGAGATCAAGAAAGTGAGAAGGAAAAAGACGATTCAAAAGAAGATCAAACTTTTGATGATGAACAAAAGATTAGGCAAGCACCTTATCCTGAACGTTTAAAAATAGAACAAGTAGCTCCCGACAAATCTCAACCAAATTATATGAATGTGGAAGATTCTCAACTTCTTCGTGAGCTAAAAAAGATCAGTATTGAAATACCATTGTTATAGGCCATTAAAGATATACTAGAAATAAACCAGTTGGTTAAATCCCTTTGTATGAAAATGCCAGGTAGGAAGAAGAAATTACCTCCTACAATTCAAATAGGGAGTAAACTTACTGATGTTTTATCAGGAAGATTATTACCTCAGAAATATAATGATCCTGGTAGTCCTGTGATAACCTTAAGTATAGGAGGAGTTGAGATAACCAATGTACTAATTGATCTAGGAGTAGCTATCAATGTCATTACATCAGACACTATTGAATTATTAGGCATGACAACTATTCAGCCCACAATAACTATTTTACAATTGGAAGACCAATCTACTACTAAACCTGAAGGTGTCATTGAAGATATTATGGTTACTATTGATACATGTTATTACCCAGTTGACCTTTTAGTTCTCAAAGCTAGGAAGAAAAACTCTAGTTATCCAATCATCTTAGGTAGACCATGGTTGGATACTGTAGCAGCATTGATAGACTATAGATCAGGAAGTACGATCATTTCTAAAGGTAAAAAATAGGAGTTATCACTTTTTCCTCCTGCTCAACCATCATTTTAGCCAAACACTCAACTTTGGGTTGATGAGGATATGGATTCAGAGGGAGATGGTGTTGTAGAATTAGCTATGGTTACCTTGGTAGAACATATTGAAGAATATGAGGAACACGATCTTAATTCTGAAAAGATCTCTCAAAGAGAAGAAAAAATTATCAAGTACATCAACAAAATTCACAAACTTTTCCTTTAAATACACTTGTTGGAGATCTATCTGCTTCTAAGAATAAGACCAAAGAGATAACGGTAGCAGGGGATACACCTCTTTTCATTAATTTATCTTTGTCTTCTTCCCAAGAAAAAGAATTGGAGTAGACTTTAGAAAATCATTCTAAAGAATTTTCTTGGGAGTACAAAGACATGAGAGGAATTCACCCTTCTATTTGTACACATCATATTTACACTAAATATGTAAAATAGCTAAGACAAGGTCAAAGAAGGATCAATCCTGCTCTACATGATATTGTGAAACAAGAAATAGAAAAACTACTAAAAGTAGGATTTATTTATCCAATATTTTCTAGTCATTGGGTTTCTCCATTGGTTATTGTTCCTAAGAAAAATGGAAAATGGCATGTATGTGTGGATTATAGGGAATTAAACAAAGCCACAAAAAAGGATCATTTTCCTTTATCATTTATTGATAAAGTGTTGGATAACTTATCTGGAAGTAGTTATTTCTCTTTCTTAGATGGCTTTAGTGGCTATAATCAGATTCAAGTGGCTTTTGAGGACCAAGATAAGACTACCTTTACATGTCCTTGGGGAACATATGCTTATACCATATTACCATTTGGATTGTGCAATGCACCAACAACTTTTCAAAGGGTTGTCCTATCAATTTTTGCAGATTTGACTACTTCATGTGTAGAAGTTTATATGGATGATTTCATGGTTCATGCACAAACATTTGAAGAGGAAATTAAGAGCTTGAATAAAGTGTTGCAAAGATGCAAGGATCTTAGGTTGTCCTCGAATCATGAAAAGAGTTCTCTTATGATGACAAAAGGTATTGTGTTGGGACATCACATCTCAAAAGAGGGGATAAAGGTTGACCCAAGGAAATTGAAATTATCCAAAAGATTGAAATCCCTACAACTCAAACTGAAGTTCATAGTTTTCTTGGGCATGTTAGTTATTATAGAAGATTTATTGAAGGATTTAGTAAGATTGATGAACCTTTATTTACATTGCTCAAGAAAGATGTAGAGTTTATTTGGACAAGTGATTGTAAAAAATCATTTGATGTAATTGAACATTCCTTAACTACTACTCCAATTATCAAGGGACCTTTTTGGGGAGTTCCATTTCACATACATGATGATGCATTTAACTTTGCTATTGGTGTAGTATTGGTACAAAAAGATGAAAATGAAGCAATACATGCAATTTACTATATCAACAAAAATTTGAATCCTGCTGAAAGGAACTACACAACAACTGAGAAAGAGTTCTTAGCAGTAGTATATGAAATCAATAAATTTAGGCATTATATTATTGGTTACAAGGTATTTGATCATACAGACCATGCTGCCATTAAATATTTGATGAATAAAGTTTTTGTAGGAGGATGAATCATAAGATGGTTATTGTTGTTGCAAGAATTTGATATAACAATTGTTGATAAGCCTAGTAAAGACAACGTTGTTGTTGATTTCCTCTCTAGAATTGTTTTGCAAGGTAATCAAGAGCCAATGGATGATACCTTTCTAGATGAAAATATTTTTGCAATATCAACTTATCCACCATGGTTTGCTGATATTGCAAATTATTTGGTAACAAGGAAGTTCCCAAATTATTTCAATCCTAAATAGAAGAAAAGGTTAATTCAGAAAATCCCTAGATTTTAGTGGATAAATGGTTTATTATTTAAAATGTATCCTGACCATGTTCTTCATAGATGTGTTGTTGAATTAGACATTTATGATGTCATACATGCTTGCCATCATGAGCCAGAAGGAGGCCATTACTCATTAGTCAGAACCGTTCATAAAATCTTCAGAGCTAGTTATTTTTGGCCGTCTATGTCAAAGTATGTTTCATTATTTTTGAAGCATTGTGATGAGTGTCAATGCATGGGAAGACCTGCACCAACAACGGAGATGCCATTACAACCTCAAATAGCCTTGGAACCACTTGAAAAATGGGGAATTGATTTTGTGGGACCTATTCATCCACCTTCCAAAGGACAACAATATATCTTAGTTTGCACAGATTATGTCACAAAATGGGCTGAAGTGAAAGCTTTACCATCAGCAAGAGAAGACAAGGTAGATGATTTCCTATACAAGCATATTTTGTAGAGATTTGGTGCACCAAGAGAAATAGTTTCAAATCAAGGGCCACAGTTTGTGTCTACTATGATGGAAGCATTTATGCAAAGGTACCAAATGACACATAGAAAATCAACACCATATCATCCTCAAGCAAATGGACAAGTGGAGGTTACTAACTGAGAATTGGAGAAAATCTTAACAAAAATTGTTTCATTAAGGAAGACAGATTAGGAAGAAAGGTTAGATGAGGCAGTCTGGGCATATAATACAACCTGGAAAAAAACTATTGGATTCTCTCCATATGAACTAGTATTTGGAAAAACTCCAGTGATGCCTATTGAATTTGAATTGTAGACATTGAAGACAACATTGGGGATTGGTAGTGACTTACCTGAAGTAGAAAAGAGTAGAATTTTACAGTTGAATCAACTTGATGAGATGAGAATGGAAGCTCTTCAACATACAAAGATGATTCAGAAGCAAAGAAAGGAGTGGCATGGAAAAAATATAGTGATAAGACAATTTAAGAAGGGAGATTGGGCATTATTATTTGACTCTAGATTTTAAGAGTTCAGAGGAAAATTTCATACAAGATGGTTGGGACCTTAAGAAATTGATGTAGTTTTTTAGAATGGAGTAGTTCAATTGATACCAATTTATGGAGAAAGAATGGTCATGCTAGTTAATGGTCATCATTTGAAAATATATCACAAACCTACATAAAAAGAAGAATTTGTAGCAGAATTGAAAAATAGAATTGAACATTTTCTAGGTGGAAGATATTCCTTCCATAGGAGAATGTACTGTTGGATAATCTTTTGAAAAGGTGAATAAAGGAGGTAAATTGAAAACCAAAAATGGTGGTTTTCCTTTTGAATAAAGGAGATAGATTGACAACCAAAAATGGTGGTTTATCTCTTAGAAAAAAATGAAAAGAATAAAAAAATAAAATAAAATAAAAGGATGGTTGAAAACTAGAAATGGTGGTCTCCTAATGACTCCTGATGGCTCCTTATGCTTCCAAGATTCTCTGTAATAAATGATTTAGTTAATTTTGAGCTATTTTTTATTAAATCATTGGAATTATTGCCAGCTAAGTTAATTCATGCTCTGATTGACTATTTGTATTTAATAAAAGGTACGCATTTATTGTGAATTTCATTTTTGAAGTATTTATTCTAATTTAGTTAATGTGATGTGACATTAAATGAATGTTTTGAGCATAGATATCTCCACCATGGTTATTAATGTTATATTAAATGAATTTTAATCATTTCAAAATCTGACGAAGATATAAGGATTTGATATTGAGATGACTTCTGTAATAAATGAAAGAAAATAGAAAGATTTCCTATTAGTTTGGAATGTGTGCTGATGTCATCATCACCACCAAATACGCCAACCATCTAAGTCATAATTCAAAAATTACTAGTTAAAACATACAAAACGTTCACAAGGAACAAGATTGAGTAAATGCTTAACATCTTGACATGACATTTATTTTTGGTATTTGAAAATGTTGCATCTGTGAAAAGAGATGTTTATTTACATTTCATTCAAAGAGTTGCATCTACCATTGTTTCTGATAAAAATTGCAGAAGTAAAGAAAATGGGCTAGAAAAGGAACTCAAAACCAGAAAATTCCATTTTTGATCCTAAAACAAAGAGATTGTTGAGAGAGTCAGGGTGGCTTGCATTCATACAAATGTATGAAGGATTTGAGTTTGATTTGGTTGAGTAATTTGTGATGAATTTTCATGTAAACATCACCAAGGTAAGAGGAGAGGTAGTTGAAGTTACCCCTGTTGTTATTAGTGATCTCTCTAAAATTCCAAGTGAAGGTGAGTCAATGAACAAAGGACATGTGGGTTTTTAAGAATTAGTGGTTGCATTCTATGAGGAACCAGAAAAGAAACCAAAAATCTAGTGACATAGAGGAAGTCAAAAGGGAATTACTCGCAGTAGCCTGTAAGAACCATGGAGGATGACCGTGACCTAGTTAATGAAAATTTTCACCTACGAAGGTCAGTACGAAACAATTATTGGGCCAGGAATGTAAATGCTTACAAATTTAAGGTATGGAAACACAAGGCCTTTTGCAAGAATTAATCTTCTCACTTTCTTATTCACACAAATCTCCTCTATGGTAGCTAGGGTAAAGTCTAAAGGAGTTTCTTCCATTAGATACCATAGCCTAATCATTTGATTATTAAACATCACTTCATGAAGAAGGAATCTGGGAAAGAGGGTTGGATGGAATTTCTGTCAACCCCCATTTCCAAAATTGGGAAGAAATCTAAGAGGGGACCCACTGTGAAAAAGTTAAAAATTGAAAAAGGGGAAGTGTCTGAAAAAGTGTAGAAAAAGGGAAAAAGAATGTTATAGGAAATTAAAATATTATCCTTGACATTCCAATGAGGAATGAAACACCTTGGTCTATGTCCTTTAGAGCCACCTTTACATACTTTGCACAAGGGAATAATGTGAAACTTGTTTACAAAAGGAAATTGAATGAAAGTATTAGAGTTTTTAAAAATGTTAAAGAACACCTTCCACACAGGGCCTTAACTATAGCCAAGGAAAGATTTAGCAACATTCTAGCATCACTTAGAAGGAGAGAACCAATCTCTCCAAGCAACACCACTTGGAGTCTCATGAGAGTGAGATCCTTGATACAAGTTATTGAGGAGCAAAATACAAATTGGGTAGGAATGAGGTTCAGAACTCCATTGCTCATAGCACCAACACTTGCATTAAATGCTCCACAACAATTTATTGGAGAAATTTTGAGAGATTGGTTAAGAACAATTGAAGAACAAAATGGATATGATTAGCAGAGGACATTCAAACAGTATATGGCTTATTGTGGTGATCTTGTTACCTGGTTGGAAGGAAAAAATAGAGATTTACCAGATCCTCAACCATGATAACATGGTTGAGAGCCGAAGGGGGAGAAATGATGAGTGCATAAAATGACACTCTAATTAAACCTTTTTATGTTTTAAGACTTCATTATATATTAATTAACTATGTTGGCGGTAGACTATATGTTTGAATTTTTGTTTGATATCGCATTATATTTAACTAATTAGAGTATATATGAGAAATGGTATTTTGCATTAAATGCCTTGCTTTTGAATGATGATTAATGATGAAATGTTTATGCAAGTGAGATCTTTTGTTGCCTTGATTACATCCTAACTTTGAGGATTGTGTTTGATGGATTAAATGTTGATGTTATGAGGTGGACGTGTTAAACTTTTTGTTTAATGGATTTGAAATATGTCTTGCTCCTAATCACTCTAGCTAACTCCTGATGGATGCTTTCAAATTGAATTCTTCAGTCAGTTTGAAGACTTCCTATTCAGGTATTATCATGTGGTGGATTTCTTTATGACACTTTGGTTCTATTTAAGTTTAGTTGCTACCATTTGGCATCTTGGCAGGCTTTACCAGTTTTTGTATTCAAATAAGCAGATATTCTTATAAGTATTCGGTCTTAGTCTTTAGTTTGGGAGTTACTTAATATTTCACTTTAGCACTGGGTATGTGCAGGATCATCATGCAAAAAACAGGCCCTTAAGTGGCAAAAAATTTAGAAAAATCAGTGTTAGGCAACTTGACGTAAATATTTGAATAAGTTATCTATATTATTTCAAAAATATGTAAGAATAGAATTTGTAGAAAATGAATGTAGTTTCTAAAATACTAGGTTTATTTAAAAATAAATAAAATCTATTTGGTGAAAATTTGAAATTTCAATGCAGTAGTACTTAAATTTCAGGGAAAAAATAAGAAGTAGGTGTCTGTCTGACCACCTAACCATAATAAATTAATAATTATTTTTGTAAGATTTATATATAAGTAGAGGACTCATGTCTAGATGTGATGCATATTTTTTGTAATTTTTTTCCAAGTAAATAATTAATTATGAATTTTTTATTACAACTTTTAGAAAATATAAAAACTCGTCTGTCTGACCACCTTAACTTGGTCAAAACTTCATGAATTCTTTTTTTAATCCTATATTATGTGAAGCATAGAATGTGACACATGTTTTGGATTCAAAAAATATGATACCGTTTGAAAGTTATAGATGTATTTCAATCAGCCTATCAATCAGGACTTTAGTTGTAATTCTAATAGAAAATGAATAATAATTATTTATTAAATTCAAATTAAATCATAATTTATATTTTTGGAAACTTGAGAATCTCCTCTAAAAACCCTTTTTGTTTCATTAATTTTGGGTGAAAAAAAAGTCGTCAGCCACATACCCCAATAATATTGCCACTTTTTGGCGCACCATGATCCTGCACATACCCCACTATAATGTGGATTATCTGCACTTTTGTACTACTCACCTATTTTGGCCAATTGGAATGAAAATGAGTTAATATGAATCTTAGTGTTCAAGTCCCACTAGAGGAAGAGCAGTGCCTGCTCAACCAAAGGAGGTGACTTGTGTTATTTTCTTTGATTCTATTAATTTTTGCATTGTTCATCTTAGTTGGAAAATAGGAATTTAGATCTCTATTAATCATTACTAGTGAATGTGAATGCTTATGTTATTAGGTTAAATTCATTGAGTCCTTAGAATAATTCATTTAAAGCTTTACTATAGATTTATATTCACTCATTTACTGTAGATTTAATTGTTGTTCATAGAATTAGATTATGTGGCTATTTTAGAATGCATGCAGTTTTAATGGGAAAGATAATAATGACTTATGGAAAGATGAAACTGAATTTTATTTGGGACTTGTTCATGGATGTTAGTATTACTACTTTCTAGATTAATGTTTATTTTCTACAAACATAATTAGATCATTTTCTACAAAAGTAAATAGATTTACCTTTCATGTGCATTTCAATTCATAGCTTTAGTTTAAAAGTAGATTTAATTCTTAGCTTAAATCTTCCATGGATAAATTTCAAATAAGTCAAGTGAAGTCTGAACTAAGTTATTAGGGTCTAAACAATCATTAGTTAGAAGATAAATTAGGATTAAGTCTTTAGAAATAATTAGGAACCCATTATTAAGATTGACTACTATGAGCTCTTGAAAGATCCTGATGGAGCTAAACCGCAACCAAAAGTCATTTTTTTATGGTGCAAACCCCCAATTTGAAACACTCTTATCGCATATAGCTCTAAGACACACCCGGTTCGATAATTGATAAATTAAATGATGCAAGAAGTGACATTAATGACCTTAACCATCATCCACTCCCATCATGATAGGAGATTGTCACATGGCCTAAACACACTCACACACTACACATTGGGAGAATTCTTACATACAGGGAAAATACAATGTATACATGTCACACATGTAATGCAAGATCAATCAACACCACATGATGATTCAATACACAAAACCCATTGGCATGATCACAATGGCATAACTAACTACTCCATTATGCACAATTACCAATGGATTATGTAAATGAGTCCTCATTGGTCTAATCACCAATTATATAGCAAGCATTCACATTGGGAACATCAACCAATGGAGGAAAAAACTAAGCACCAAAAAATCAATTGTGGCACAAAAACCAATGCAATAAATTTTTTGAACATAATCTCAAATGTTCCAAAATAATAATTCATGAAGGATACTTCAAATCCCCCATTCTAGTTCATTCAAATTCACATTAAAATTCAAAATTTCTATCTATTCTTCACAAGAATTTACTCATAAACTCCATTAAAATTTCAATAGAAATTAAATTTTCAAAAATTAGGAAACTAAAGATACCCTTTGGTAGAAAAAGTGACTGAAACCCTTTTGAAGGAATAAAAAATTATTTTGCACAATTCCCAAAAAATAGGCATTATAATGACATTTAGGGAAAATTTCACAAAATTTACATACAATAATCAATACACCCCCTAATTCTATGAAATAGAAATCAATGTGAGGTCCTAACACCCCACCAAATCATTTGCAACCTTTTGAAATGAAAAAATAATCATTTGAGGAGATATGGAAAACTTACCTCTCAATTTAGCAAAATTTGAAAAGAGAAGATCTTTAAACATGCCCCATGGATGCACAAATCCATGCACGAGAATGATCTACCAATTCTTATCAAGATGCTTCAAACCTCATCCAATCACACAAACAATAATTTGGAGAGAAGAGGGCCTTTTCCTCTCCAAATTTCTCACAAATAAAACATGAAAATGAAAATGAAATTCCTTGTACATTTTAATCCCATTTTCCTTTTCCAAAATAAAATAATAAAATATATTTTCTTTTCCAAATAATTGCATTCAATTCCCAAATTTACCCAAGCTAGAATAAGACATTTAAGTATAATCCAATTTTCTATTTTACTCTTAAATCATGATTTAGGTCTATAGAAGCCTATTTTTAGATTACATGTGGAAATTAGAATTCAAATCAACTAAAAATAATATAAATTATATTTTCATTATTCAATTTGAAATTCCATGAATAACCCCAAATATCAATAATCAATTATTCATTCCCCAATTATGATTCAACATTAATTTCACTATTAAATCCATATAATAATTTAATTGAATTAAATTGCAAAAATAGTAAAGTTAACAAGACATCAACCACACATTCAAGGGACATCCACAAAAAGGGTTATGACATCTAGAATCATACCAATTCCAGTGTTCAGGTCAAAATGGGTAAAATAACAAGGGTCTTGCACTCAAATCAACTACAAAAGGTAAGGAAAAATAATAAATGGCCAATGTGCCATATCCTTATAACCATTGTTGGGGTACGCTTAGACCTATAGAGCCAAGTAGAGAAATACCTAGTACGTGTAACCACTCAATGGACATGTCAAGCATACTTGTTCCATATATATAAATAGCCCAAGCATCGTATAAATACCCAATGTTCTACAAAATCATATCCATAATTACATTACATTGAAATGATATAGTTCATGATAGTATTTAATTACATCTATATTAATGCATATATTCTTGAACCAAAATATAATTATAGTTACTCAAGCAAGCTCGCATCATGCACGCAACCCAATAAAACATCCTAAATGAGATATATCCATCCCCTTTCATGGGACTTGGAATCAAATCAAATATTCACTTCAGTGCCATTTACATCAAGAATAGTAATAAAATAACCATAGAGGAAGCACAAATCAAGACATAGAACAACAATACCAAAAAATGATCATCTAACATCTCAGCATAACTGAAATACAATGCTCCCACTAACATCACATGCTAGGAATAGGTAGGCACTACATCCTCTCCCACTACAAAATGACTTACTCCTAGTCCTAGAAGTCATGAAGGTCAAGATGATCATACACCATACAACAAACTTCCTATTACCAACATCAAAGAAATCACACATCACTCAAGAGATAAGCAATATTACACATCATCCACCACTAAGTAGAATAGAAGGGAAACACAAACATCCAATTTCCTTAACAAGATTAAATATGTTACCCATTTTTCACTTACAACTCAATTGGGTAGAGCCGAGTTAGTTATTTTCTTTTAAAAGTGAAGGGGATTAATAAATTTCTGTTATGCTTAACCATTGCAAAAATGAATGCTTTCAAAAAGGATTTAGTTTTACTATGCAAGGTCTTACAATAGAAATAAATTATATAGATTGGATGATATTGTTGTCTTTCATTCATTTTTGCAAAAGAAGTGTACACAAGTTTGCATAAATGTTGTTGTTTTATACATTGAAAGAAAATTGCTCAAGTGACCCACACAAGTCGTGGGCATGACTGAACTAAAATAGCATACATATAACCTATACAACTAAAGATAAAAGAGGAAAAAAACATGAAAATAAATCATATCCTTAATTTCCTGAAGTGGCAGAATCTTGGTGTTGGTCCTTTTTTCTTCAGCTCCTCTCATTCCTGATCTTTAGATGTACCTGTAGATAATAGAAGGAGTTGGTTAGAGCTTGAGACATGAAATGTCATCATATGTTCATCAACAAAAATATAACTTGTATATATCATGCATTAGATCAACTTGAACAATTGTCAAATGTATCAAGAGAGTCAAAACCAAATCATCACATGAGCATTAAGTTGCATTTTTCTTATCTAACACATTTTTTCACTATGCTAGTATACGTGAAATTTTCATTGCTAGATTATTTTTATCATAGCATGTGGAGTAAAAATGGGCTCCCACAAGGGCTGAGCCCAGCATGTTTCCTTCTAGATCTTGCGAGGGGTATGTGATAAGAAAGAGACATTCAACTTTTCAAATAAAAGTATTTTCTATTTGAAGATAAATTCATAAGGTAACTGAGCACATTCTCCATTCATGACAACCAAGTCAAAGGTGCAATGAGGTTACCCCCTTTCACTTTGAAATGGGAATCACAAGTGAGCAATGAGCTTATTTAAAATTCTTAAGTAATATGCAAAACAAAGTAAAGTGCATCAATTCTCACTAAGAAGCTTTTTGTATCTACAATTTTTCATGTCATCCTTGGTTTTGCATCATTATTTTTGGTTATTCATTTGTTGTCACAACATCATTTTTGTTGTTTTCATCATATTAAGTGCATGCATTGATGGCACATCCAACCATTAAAACAACATAAGGAGCATGAATACAATAATGAGGAAGCATTAGCTAATCTAGCCTCCTTGATGATACTCAAGTGTTGAGGAGAATGACACTATTATTGTAAACACTTAAAAATGACCTAGGCCTACAAGCTTCATTTTTACCACTTTTGTCCTAGCATAATTAAGACATTTAATTATGTCATTGGTCCACATTCAACTATTGATTAAATAATTCATAATTATTTAGTTAATTCATGTCAGTTATTCTTCATGATTATTAAATAAATAAATTTTATTTATTTATTAAATATGTCATTAATTGTCTAAGTCTTTCTTTAATTAAATAATTTTTTTAATTTATTTAATTCCCCCTTCTGCATTTAATTCTTATTTGATTATTAAATGAATGAATTATATTTATTTATTTAATACGTCGCTGATTGTCTTAATTAAATAAGTTGATTTATTTATTTAATTAATTGGTCTTATCTCCTAAATTAAAAAATTAAATTAAATTATTTAATTGCCAATTTCATATTCTTCTCATTTTAAATAAATTAAATTATTTAAAATGTCATGTCAATCCTAACTGTCAGTCCTTTTTGATAAATAATCTGAAAAGATTATTTATTATCTCTCAAAATCCATAATTTGAATTATTTTAATTCAAATTAGTAATTAATCTTCTAAAAATCAAGCAATCGGGCAGATGCTTGATTTTCCAAATCTGATCTTTAGTCCACATCTTATCTCTTTGATTTTTTGAATCTTGCAAATCAGGAAATCTTATCCTCTTGATTTTTGAAAATCTTTATTTCTTTAATTAATTTGTCTCATTTATTCTCCACCGTCGATCCGATTTTATTCTGACTGTTTGATTAAAGATTTTTCCCTAACCCTATTTAGGGATTCTCAGGTTTAATCTGGATCATTCATTTCATTAATTTATCTCGTCTGTCCATTTGAAATGGCCTTTTCTATAAAATGCCATCTTCTTCTCATTTTTGAAAGACACGCAAATGCTGACATTTTGCTTAATTATTATAGGCATTTATTTTCACATTTATGGTCATAGGCAATTTTAGTATTTCAATATTGGCATTTGTTTTAGACATAGGCATTGGCTTTTAGACATAGGCATTTAGACATATCAAATCCTTCAAGGCTTGTTGTAGGACTTAGGCATTTCTAGATTGCTCGAACAACGAATCTGAGGGCAACATTATCCAGCAAGTAAGAAGGTGCTACAAAAATGAATCATGGAGACTTCGGCAATTAGGTATAATCATTCTTTTATGTATTTCCATTGTGTTTTGTAGCTACTTTGGGTTTTTATCATTTCGCTTTCAATTTAATTGATTTGATCTAACACCTAGAAAGTAACCCTCAGTTACATTAGTGAACCCGACTCTGTTTTCTCATTTCTATACGATTTTTTGTTATTTTTTGTTGTTTTGCAGGTACAGGTATGGATCGATGCAAGTGTTTTTTTTAAAAAAACATCACAACGCATTTGATGCATCAGAACGCATCTACTAACAAAAGCACCGTAATCGCCCTGACAAGCCGCAACTGACAACCAGAACGATACATCTGATCTATCGTGCCGCATTTGAAGACCCGAACGACGCATTTGCCCTATTGAGCCACATCTATCTGGTAAAATTTTCTTTCAGTTTTACCATTCTGATTTTTGGATTTTTGGTTTTTTCTGGTTACTGGTTTTCTGGTTTTCTATTTTTTCTGTGTTTTTTATTCCTGCATGTTAACTAGATTAGATTTTTTTGTGTTACTAATCTTTTCTGGTAGCGTGTGGTGATCCTCATTCGTGTGTCGAAGACCATTTCTTAAAAAGATTACTAATTCATTGTTTGCAGATTCGCATGTCAAAGAAGGAATAAACAAACTTTGTGCTTGTTTTTATTAGATTAGCAAACATTTGATTTTGGTGCATATAAAATGAACTTATGTCTTCTATGCTTGATTGTGGTTGCGGAATGGTAGGTGAGTATGCTCTCACTTGGTGAAAACCTTGTGATCAGAAAACCAGACCCATTATAATCTGTTATTTACCCTAACTTGGTATATCGGAGTATCCTCTCCCCCTGCGCTTTCGAGCGATCTTGGGTGTAAGAGAAACGGTTACCAACTCTAGAAATTGGGCTTGCCTGGGGATTTCATCACCCCAACGTGACTCAAACTGGCAACGGAGCTAAAGCCAAGCTACCCCCAACTGGTATATAAATGTAAACCTTAAGGGAAAACCTAAGGTTGCGAGTGAGGATGTGTCATACGAACAGAGTTGTACTCCCATAAACCCTGTTGAGCTTAACCTCTTCAGGCTAGAGTGCCACCTTAATGGTGATTAATATCTTACCCCATGTATGGCCACTTGAACAGGGGTCCCAAACTAAAAACTCTTGTGCTCCGTACCTTCACTGGGGCATGACTTTGACTTATTTTTCTTTGTCACAATGCAACATGCTACATTATGACAAAGAAGGGCAAAATGTAGACACTTAAAAATGACCTAGGCCTGCAAGCTTCATTTTTACCACTTTCGTCCTAGCATAATTAAGACATTAAATTATTTCCTTGGTCCACATTCAACCATTGATTAAATAATTCATAATTATTTAGTTAATTCATGTCAGCTATTCTTCATGATTATTAAATAAATAAATTTTATTTATTTATTAAATACGTCATTAACTATCTAAGTCTTTCTTTAATTAAATAAATTTCTTAATTTATTTAATTCCCCCTTCTGCATTTAATTCTTATTTGATTATTAAATGAATGAATTATATTTATTTATTTAATACATCACTGACTATCTTAATTAAATAAGTTGATTAATTTATTTAATTAATTGGTCTTATCTCCTAAATTAAAAAATTAAATTTAATTATTTAATTGCCAATTTCATATTCTTCTCATTTTAAATAAATTAAATTATTTAAAATGTCATGTAAATCCTAACTGTCAGTCCTTTTTGATAAATAATCTAAAAAAATTATTTATTATCTCTCAAAATCCATAATTTGAATTATTTTAATTCAAATTAGTAATTAATCTTCTAAAAATCAAGCAATCGGGCAGATGCTTGATTTTCCAAATATGATCTTCAGTCCACATCTTATCTCTTTGATTTTTTGAATCTTGCAATCAGGCAATCTTATCCTCTTGATTTTTGAAAATCTTTATTTCTTTAATTAATTTGTCTCATTTATTCTCCACCGTCGATCTGATTTTATTCTGACCGTTCGATTAAAGATTTTTCCCTAACCCTAATTAGGGATTCTCAGGTTTAATCTAGATCATTCATTTCATTAATTTATCTCGTCCATCCATTCAAAATGGCCTTTTCTATAAAATTCCATCTTCTTCTCATTTTTGAAAGACACGCAGATGCTGACATTTTGCATAATTATTATAGGCATTTATTTTCACATTTATGGTCATAGGCAATTTTAGTATTTCAATATTGGCATTTGTTTTAGACATAGGCATTTAGACATATCAAATCCTTCAAGGCTTGTTGTAGGACTTAGGCATTTCTAGATTGCTCGAAATACGAATCTGAGGGCAACATTATCCAACAAGTAAGAAGGTGCTACAAAAATCAATCATGGATACTTCGTTGATCAAGTATAATTGTTCTTTTATGTATTTCCATTGTGTTTTGTAGCTACTTTGGGTTTTTATCATTTCACTTTCAATTCAATTGATTTGATCTAACACCTAGAAAATAACCCTCAGTTACAATTATGATTCAAAGCTTTAGTCACATATGCAACCTTTGTGATTTTTCTCATTGGTCTTTCATCTTTATGATGGGAATGTGATCATTTAGTCTCTAGGTGTCAATCCTACGATTATGATTTTCAATGTTGGTGAGGGATCCTTTGAAGCCTAGGTTTATTTTTTGTGTATTCATAGTAAATGTTACTCAAACTCTCACTGTCAATGCTAGATGATAGTCATTATGAAAAGTGTTCAAGTGAGTAACCTATCTAGGGGAAGCTTTCCATGAAGGAGGTGACAATAAATTTCAAGCACTAAAGATCATTTCTACTTGCATGAATAAGAAAAAAAAAGATGCGCATGGAGGGAGAGTTTGAATCAATTAATGCAATGACATGAGTTTTGTGAAGAATGCATGAGTAGCATCAACCCAAGATGATAGAGTATACATAAAGGGTAGTGTTTCTTCATATTCACTATATGATGGAGGTAGTGGATAACATTCAAAATTGAAAAGTGAATTGCTATGATCAATGACATAGTGACTGAGAAGTAGCAAGACATAAAGACAACAAGGGATCACAATGAAAAGGACATCAAATGAAGGGTTTATAGTGTCAAGATCATTCACAAGAGGGAATAACAAATGTGAAGTGCATTTTCATAAATCAAAAGAAAATCATGCTATTCAATGCTATTAACATTTTTTTAAATAAGTGGAGTGAGCTTTCAACATAGGGTCCATGCGATAAGCAATTTACATTCACCATTTACCAAGCAGATTTGCATTTATAGAGCATATAATATATAGTATAATTGTTAATTAAAGAGAACCCAGAGAATGGCTAGGGCAGTCATTGTTTTCTTTCAAAAGAAGCATGAAATTTTTTGAATA
The DNA here is from genome assembly GCA_007258455.2 of Sequoia sempervirens. Lineage (NCBI taxonomy): Eukaryota > Viridiplantae > Streptophyta > Pinopsida > Cupressales > Cupressaceae > Sequoia > Sequoia sempervirens. The sequence continues at coordinate 239,319,772 of VDFB02373365.1, forward strand.
TGTAAGAACAAACAGATATAATGGAGGGTTATCTTTACATTTTAATGAAGCCACCCCCATAGGAAGAAGAAAATAGGTGAAACACCTTATTGAGGCTGAGCTTGGAGCTTCAAATCCAAGCCGAGTAAACCAACAAATCAATCATTCCTTTCAGTAAAGTGAAGAAATACAGAGAGGCATCCATTTGAAGTGAAGACCAACACAAAAAAAAATCATTTGAAGCTACCATTGGTGTGTATTTCATAAAACCCTAGCTTGAAATTTATGCATGTAAAATAAAGAGACAAAGCTATGGCCTAAAAAAAGGAAATGAAAGGATGAGCAAAGGAGAGTGTATAGATAAAAAATCTAAGCATTTTGATGAAAAAACACGGTATTTTGGGCAAATAGAGCATACCACATGGCCCAACACATGACTGTAGAAAAGGATTGAAAAAAGCTTCGGTTGAAGGCTCTAGATCAAGCACCAAACCACCATTCAATATCCTACAGAGCTTGAGTTAGAACCCTGGCATGGTGGTGCCCTTAGCAAAAAATCAAAATGCAAATGTGAAATTAAGTGGTCGCAGGCTCTTTGTCTTTAGGGTTTTTCCCATATGGTCAGCCTTGTGGTTTTTTTTCCATGATCTTTAAAAATTGCATGCCTTAATTAATACCTTGTGGTATTATTTTCCTTTGCATACTTAGGCATCATCATGCCTTAGTTTCTTTTGTGATTTTTGAAGAAAATAAAATGTCCATGCAACTTAAGTGTCACTTTCCCCTTGCATTAAAATCAAATGCCATGTAAACCTTATATTTTTTTCAAAATCAAATCAAACCCAAGGTCGACCCTTCTTTCTATTTTGCAAAAGTTAAAACTACAAAAATATTGTAAGACCTTATTAAAGTAATGTTTATAAATTGATTTAATAAGTGTCAATTAAAATGAAAAAAATAAAAGCAAGTGCTAAGTGTCCTCATAGAAACTTTCAGTTTAACTTTTATTTATGTTTGAGTTCCAATTGGGAAAATTGGAAAGATTCAATGAAGTGAGCTTTCTCTTTCTGATTTTTAGATAAAACTGAGTGATTTTTGAGTCCTTTTGGGTCGATCCACTTAGGAGGGAAACTTTCCACCTATTTTCACTCATATTAGGTCAGTTCTAGGCCCTATTTTTGAGGTTTTTCCCTTTGCTCGAAATGACACTTGAGTTTCTATTTTCGTGAGAAGTTAACTGAGATTCTTTTGCATTCACTCATGGAGACACATTGGAGATATATATTGGAGAAAAAGTTAGGTTTTTCTTAGTTCGAGTTTTTGCTTCTTTCTCTCTTGAGTATTATAGAGAGCTTTGTAAGCAATTGTAACTTAGATTTTTAGAATATGATTACGCAGCTCCTTTCAGATCAATAAAGATAGTAGTGTTCTCCTTTTCATGTTTTGTCTCATTTTGCAGTTAATGATTTGATGTTCAATTGTGATTCAATTTTTGAATCCTTTTTTATGTCTCATTATTGTAGGTTTGAGTGCAGAAGTTTCATGTAGTGTAGGTTGTGTGTTGTGTTTAATGTTGTTAGTGGGTTGAAGTTGTGATAAAACTTCTATTTTTCCTTCATGTAAGCCTTTAATTTTCAAACCTTCATGCAAATTATTTATGTATTGCATTGTTTCACATGGAATTGTGAGAGTAAAATTCTTTGTCAAACTGATTGTGAGATGAATTAGTGATTAAGTTTTAAAGTTTTTGGTGCATCACCTCTTTAGTCTTAGGATTTCCATTTTAGTATCCTTCTATCCCTTTCCTCAGAAAGAGTCATTAGTCTTAGGTGATCTACCAGGAAACCAACCCTCTCTAGAGATTCATTCTCATTATAAGCTACCCACAACTTGAAAATGTTTCCATGTTACACAGGATAGTTGAGTCTAACTCAACTAGGGTGCAATCCTCGTTGATAACAATTTTTGGCACGCCTAGTGGGACATTGAATTGAGTTTCAATCCACTTAAACACATTTTTTATTTGCTATTTTGGTATGTATAACAGATTTTTAGCCTTTTGAGGTAAAAAATAGCATACCTGGTGACTTTGTTCTCTAATTTTAAAGAAAATCTAGTGTGAATAGCACACGAGAAGTGTACATACTGAAGGATATGGTGTTTTCTTTAGTGTTATTAGCCTTTGGAGGAAAAATCATCAAACAACATGGTGACTCTAAGCATATATAAGTTGGTTTCAACAGCCCAAGAATCTACAATGAATTAGGTTGGTGGTGATTTTCTTAATGTTCATGTTTTCACTTCCATATGATTTAGGACTGCTATGTAAAATGGAAAGATAGTTTCCTTTTGTTACATTTAATGTTGGCAGCCCATTATTGCTTGCACATCATGATGATATTCTGGTAGTAGCCTTGAGAGGCTTTCCTTTCTTCACTAGTGAAAATAAGTCTACTCCAATTGAGCATATGAAGGATGTGGATACATTATGTTCAATCCATCATATTACATAGGAGAATGTTGTATTGAGGCTTTTGGCGACATCGTTGAAGGGTAAGGCAATTCAATGGTTTAGAGGATTGGTTGTAGGTTCAATTACTTCATGGGATCTATTAGGTGAAGCTATAAACAAACAGTTTGAAGACAAGTTAGAAAACCTATCATTGATTGAATAGTTGACTACCATAAAGAGAGCCCCACACAAGCATATGATGGATTTCAACCTCTGATTTCAAAGGACTTGGGATCGAATAACAATGGTAAGGCCTACTACTAATCATGCATTTTTGTACTTTCTAAAATCTTTAAATAGTGATATAACAATGATAGTCTAGTCAATGGGTGGTGAAACATTACCAGGTGCCTATAACATTGCTATAAGAGCTGAAAATAGCCTAATTCAGGCTGGTAAAATATCCCCTAGACTATCAATTCCATTTTTTCTTGAGGTGCAGCCACCTATTCCTGTGGAATTACCCCCTTTAGCTATTATTCTTCCTATTCCCATAATAGGTTGTCAAGCTACATCCCAAGAAGCTGCTGCCCCAAGTCCATATCAGGAAATCCAATTGTTAAAAGGCACACTTCAAACCTTTAGTAAAACTGTTAGTAATGATTTCGTCAATCTCAAGAAATAGGTTGGCAAAGATCCTAGGCCCTACCAAGCTCCATATCTGCCTAATTAGCCAAATAGGCCACCTTTTCAAGCTGATTCTCAAGGTCAAAGAAGAAATTTCAATCCTAGACCCTTTTAGCCTTATAATCCTAATGCTGCCAACTCTTCACAGGAGCTCGTTCCTATACAAAACAATATAGCACAAGAGTACGATTGGCGTCATCTATATAACCAATGACACAACTAGTCAATTTTCTTGAATGTCATGATAAATCAGGCCTTAATGGTGCAAAATAATATTATTGCTCAGCAAGATGCAACATAGGAAGATCCAAAATAGTAGAGTTCTCATCCTGAATATGGCCAACATGATGTAGCACTAATGAATTGGCAAGGTGAATATTTTTGCAGGGTTAATCATAAACAAGCTAATAAAAATCAAGGGGTGGTGAAGAGGAAAAGTATACATTTTGGTTTGATGAGCTACCTTCTTTTGTTGACCAAGATGAAGAAAGCATCCTCATACACACAATAGTTGCAAGTTAGGGGTAAGAACAAATTTTGGAAAACCAAGATCAGTTTGAACAACAAAACATTGACAACTATTTTAAGGTATCCAACTGGTACAGTGATGAAGAAGATCTAGAAAGTTTGTCAAAAGAAGAGAACAATATTTGAAAAGATGATCATGTCTCCATGGATGTGAAACATCTTTTTTTTTTAGAACTCCCTTTGTGCTACATTGAAGAATCTAGCAAGGGTGAAGATAAAATCTCAATCCATATAGAAGAGAAAAAGGATAGTTTTGTTTTGGAGTCTCACAAGCTTGTTTTGCATGAAGATAAGGTTGACTATTAGGATGAACATGAAAATAAATCAGATCAGGTTCTCCATTAAGGAGAAGCTAACATAGATACAGAGAAGGAAGCTTTCCTTGAAGAATAGCCAAGTACACTCTTTGAAGAGGATCGGTCTTTTCAAGACAATCCAATGTTTTCTTGTCAAGATCCTAGTTGTTCAACTTGTAGAGAGCTTGCCACTCTACTAAATTCTCATGATGACCAAGTGAATAATGAGGACAAAAAAGTAAAATAGGTTTCTGAACATTCCCTACTTGCATTTGAACAAGATGAAGCTAATTATTTTGAGGACTGCCAGGAAGGTATGCAGCTAAAGCCTTTCGAATAAGAGGCCAAATGTCAAGAGGTAGTTATGAACAAGTTCCTTGATCATAAATTCACTCAGGAAGAGGAGTAGGAGTTAGACAAATCCAATTTGGGTAAGTCTTGAGACCCCCCTAATCAAGCCATAATTCATATTCAGGTTGAGAAGGCAGCATAATGCGAGCAACAAATCAGCATTGATTCTTTGCACATTGGTTTATCAAGAGGATGTCCAATTTGACATCTAATCGAGTTGCAAGAAAGTTAGGAGAAGCCACCACCTATTAGGCCTGTTGCAAGGAATGAGGAAGAGTCAATTGAAAAAGAGGAATCCAACAAAGAAATTCCAAAGAGAAGCATCTCAACAAGATGCCCAATCAGATATTTTTCCAAACTAGAGGCAAAACATGAGATTGATGTTGAAAAACAACAAATTTCACGTACTTATGCACTTCAAACCAAAAACATTCTTGAACAAGCTTAAAGGGTAGGTGGTTTTTTCTATGTTTTCCAAGAATTTTTACAATAGATGCTTGTTTTTCCAGCTATGTTTCACTTCTTTTCGGTGGTTCAAAAGTGTGTAAATAATTATTTTTTGAGAAGAAAAGGAAGCTACTTTAACCAATCTATGAATGGATGTATTTGAAGGTTTCAAGGATGACTGGTTAAAGTAGGATAGAATAGGTTTTTTAGTTTCCTCTAAGCTCTTGGCACATTTTCTTTTAGTTATGTTTCATTTTCCCTAATTGTTGTTGCATAGTTTGTTGGGGCTCCAGGGCCTTGGTAATTTTCTTTCAGTTTGGGTTTTGTTGTTGTTCGAAGTTTTAAGGCTTAGTTACAATGGTTTTATGAGTTTGAGAGGGGTAGAATTTGACTCCATTCCCAATGGATTTTTTAAGTCTACTTATCCAATATGCTTAGCAGCAAAGCATTCAACAAAAATCACCAGAAATGTTACCCTTTTTCACTTACAACTTAATTGGGTAGAGCTGAGTCAGTTATTTGATTTTAAAAGTGAAGGGGGATTAAAAAATTTCTACTATGCTTAACCATTGCAAAAATGGATTCTTTCAAAAGGGATTCAGTTTTATTATGCAAGGTCTTACAACAAAAATAAATTATACATATTGCATGATATTGTTGTATTTCATTCATTTTTGCAAAAGAAATGTACAAAAGTTTACATAAATGTTGTTGTTTTATATATTGAAAGAAAAGTGCTCAAGTGACCCACACAAGCCGTAGGCATAAATGAACTAAAAAAAAATACATATAAGATATAAAATTGAAGATAAAAGGGGAAAAACACATGAAAATAAGTCATATCCTTCATTGCCTAAAGTGGCAGAATCTTGGTGTTGGTCCTTTTTTCTTCAGCTACTCTTGTTCCTGATCTTCAAATGTACCTATAGATAATAGAAGAAGTTGGTTAGAGCTCGAGACATGAAATCTCATCATATGTTCATCAATAGAAATATAACTTGTATCTATCATTCATAAGTGTTGGAATCAAGGAACACTGAGAGGGGGGGGTGAATCAGTGTTCTACAAAATTTAACTTTATTAACATGATATTTAAATAACTTATAGCATTGAATCAAAAGAAAGATACAAGAACATAATAAAATCAACCACAACACCAGAACACAAGGATTTTTATGTGGAAACCATATTAGGGGAAAAACCATGATGGAAGGCCAATCCACAATATGAGTATACTCAAAACAAGTGTTTACAAATGAGAATGTACATGCATTCAGGCACACCGCCTAGAGCTCACTAATCAAATACAATAGGCTTATTTCCTAGAAGAAAAATCATAGATAGAAAATCTAGAGTGGATGAACTATGGAATAACATCTGCTAATGCCTGAGCATAGTTTCGGTTAAGCACATTAATTGTATTCTTCACACTCTGTCTGATTCTTCTCTTGAAACTTTGTCTGCTCTAATTCGAATCCCAATCTTTATTCTATGCAAGTGAAATTGTGCATAATCACTCTATATTACTTCTCACTCTCACAATATATCTCAACACACCTCAAAATAATAGAAGTAATTGATTATATATAACTGTGACTAAAGATTACATCAACTGCATGTCAAATTTTACACAATATAGAACTTGTACAAACTGTCAGATCAATCCAAAAACAATTATTAATGTGAACAAATCAAAGTAGGCCACAACTTACTGAGGAACCAAAACAATATCCTTGAAAATGAAACACCTTCAAAAATTATTCCTTGAAGATCCACAACATGCTACAATCATTTAGTCGGCCTTTCTATACTGTTAGACTGAAAATCATCAAACTGGATCTTCAAACTTGCACACCAATCAATACAAGGCTCTATGATTCAAGGATAAGATAGTTCATACATCAAAATACCTTCCTTGAAATCCACAACACAAAATGATAACAATAAATTGCATAGGAATAGATGAACACAACTTTGTCGAATGCTATATTCTAACTTTGACAACTAATCACAAAACTTCAATCTAACTTCTGGTACAAGCAAATATTGAAGTGTAGATAGGAATACTGACTAGGGTTGTCATCAATGACAACACTAGATGACATGTGTAGTGTCTCTTGCTAACAATCTCCCCCTTTGGCATTGATGGCAACACTTAGTAAAATATGAAAAAGTGACAGAATGAGTACCAACATGAAAACACTACAATCCTCAAAACTTCATAACTCCTCAAAACTTCACAACTCCCCCTGAGATGAATATGACATTTTTCACTGCCCTACACTCCCCCTTTGACATCAATGGAAAATACTAGAATCCACATACCAAAAATCATACAAAATTTCTATGAAAAAACTACATATGTACAAACTTTCTTTTACAACTTACATGAACATGAATATATCTGCAAAATTGTTCTTCAAAAAGCTCAAACTAGTGCCCCAACCCTTTTTGAGACTCTCCAAAATAGTCATGTGACCACAGAACAAGTAGGATTGCATCTTTGCTGACTCAATATTTTTTGGATCATTGACAACCATAACATCATGTGCTTCCTTCAATGCACTAAGCATTGTCTCCATTTTAGGACCAATCAATCCTCTGAGCTCACATACTCTTTAAAAAAAATTGTCATTTTCATGCTTCAAATTTTTTTATTTTTTCAAGTAGGGATATGACTTGACCTTCTTCCTTGCTCACAAAAACAGTTAGAGGATTAGAGGATTGAGAAATATCTACTAACTATTTCTCATATTCCTTAATTTTCTTTTTAGTGACCTCAGTGAATTTAGACAATGATAAGCATGACTTGTAAATATTTCCACCTTTAGATAACGCACCTTGAATGTTCTTTACACAAGTGGCTAATAAGTATTTTTCATTAGCTATCATACTCCTCAATCTATTGAACCTTTTTCCATCAAATTCTTTTGAACCTTATCCTTAGCTTAATTTTCAAGAGACCCAAAGTGAGTACTTACATAGTTGATAAGCTTTTTCAGCTGACATGATGGAGAATCAGATGAATCCTTGACATGTGAATTCATGATCTTCTCCAGGATACTGAATGCAAGGCTTAGCAGCTCACTGTCCTCAATGTGTGATTTCAATATCTCCCCCCTTTCCTTAGCCTAAGAAAATGATGCAACTTTCAACTTCTAAATAGGAGATAGAGTGGCCAAGTTGATAGGACCTTTAACTAGTTCAGGGTAAAAATTATCTTGTTGTTCTTCTAAAAATTCCTTTACTACCTTTGTAGTGTCTCTTACTTCCAAAACAACTTCCTTTACCTTAGCCTTCTTCTCTTCAACCATAGATTCTTGCTTTGTTTCAACTGACATATCTTTAGGAGCTTTAGTCTCCATGGGAATTTTTGTATCTTTCACATCTAGAGGATTCATAGTGTCCTCAATTGTGTCTTTTTTCCCTTCAATTTCTAGACAAGATGGAACATTTTCATCATGAGCTTCAAAAACAACATTGTACATGTACTTCAATAGAATTTCCTTAATAATTTTCTCAGTATCTTTTGCCACTTCCTTAGTCTATCCGATCATAAGCTTATTCACCCTCGTTTTTCTCTTAAAATACCTTTTAGCATCATTGAGGATTTTCTTCATTTATTCTACTGACATTACTAGACACAGATCGACAAGTATGTGTTCTCTCATTTGTTCTTCTTCAGTTCTTGCATTAACTCTCCTCATTTCCAAGACTTCATATAACCCTTTAGGTAATTTAGACATTATTTCTACGAGAGTCATATTGAAATTATTCAAGTACTTTATTGTTCCTTCTTCAAGAATTCTTTGACCGACACTATCAAAAGTGTCATACCATTCAAAAAGTGATTTGAGATTACCATCCTTAATTAAAGCTTTTTCCACTTCCTCTATAGTCATACTTGACCTATCAATTTTAACCTTTTTCTTTACTTTCTCTTCACTGAAGGGCTTGTCCTTGGAGACTTTTGATGCCTTTGTGCCTTATGCTTGATTTATCTTACCTCTTCATCAAATTTAGTTTCTTCATCATAATCAACTGTAACATAGGCTCTTGTGCTTTTATCCTATTAGAAAATGTGCCTAAAGCTTACTGGCATGTAAACTCCTGAAAGAGAAAAGTTGGTGAGACTCTCTGAATTTCTTCCTGACTAGTAGTTGTGTTCTAAACTTCAGAAGTGCTTAGATCACCGAGACTTTGATTCTATCTTTCCGACGGGAGTCATCAGCAAGACATGTCGACCACTTTGAAAGTTCTAACTCTTTCCGCCCGAGTAGACCTCTTGCCAATAGGTTGGTTCCAGTTGGTTATCAGGGAGACGGTATGAACTTCGAAGTGACTCATTCCGATAGTGCTAGTCTCGCCGATGGGTTGGCTCCTGGTGATCTTCGGGGAGAATCTTGGTTGATAGGTTTGTAGTCGGTATGAACTCTTGCCAAGAGTGCTATTCTCGCTGATGAATTTGTTTATGAATTACTGATGGATCTCCATGTGATGAATTTTGGTCTAACCTCTTGCCGATGGTGTTGCTCTTCCTGATAGATTGGTCAGGGTGACATGAATTGACGATGACATCGGTGTAACTTTGACCGATGATACTTGGTTAGGTTTGCATTCGGTAAAAACTATTGCCGATAGCATTGGTCTCTCTGACTGTTATGTGTTTGGTATGATGTCTCACCGATAGCGATGGTCTTGCCGATAGAGCTACATGATTTGAACATCAGTGTGAAGTCTTAGCGATAGTGATGGTCTTGCCGATGGTTCTGTAGTGGATATCGATGTGATTTCTTAGCGATAGAGTGAGTCTGGGTGATAGGTTTGAACTCGATATGACTCTTGCCAATGGTGGTGACTCTTGCCAATAACGAGAGTCGAGCATTGTGGCATCGGGGAGATTCGGCCTAGTGTCTCACCGACATGCAATTCTAGTTGAACTTCTTTGACCGAATGATTATCCTATGTGGTGTGTTTTGAACCAATCAAAGAAGCAGAATGTGAACTGTTAGCAGTTGGATTGTTGTGACTGTTCCCATGAGGGAGATGAACAGACTGTGAGAGAATGGATTACTCTCTGGCAATGGCGGATGGTGATGAACAGTATGAGATAACAAAGTTTTGCTTGATTGAATATGGATTGATCTGAGTGAATTCATTGGATGTTTCTGAGAGCTATTCTGTACAAGATTGATCAATAAATGTGCTACTATAAAATTTGACATTAGAAAGTGAAGTTGATCTCTGTATGTAATTTTCTTTACTATAATACAAAGAGGCTTTTCTTGGTGTGGTGGGTTTTTCTCATGTAAGGGTTTTCCCACGTAAATCTGGTGTCCAATTGTGTGTGTGTTCAATTCTCTTTTTTGTTATTCCATGAGTATCTTAATTGAACTGTAATTGAAAATTTAAAGTCACCTCTGCATTCTTCCCTGAGGTTTTTTTGTTAGGAAAGTTTGTTCTGCACCTAAGCTTTCCTTACAAGTGGTATCAGAGCTTGGCAAGTTATGTTATCCTTGTGGGTATGTTGGGTTTTTTGTGTCAATTCTATTCAATGGGAGTCTTGTAGAAGTCTAGTAATTCAAATTATAGATTAAGATGGAAAGCACATCAGGAAAGATTGAAATTGAGAAATTCAATGGCAATAATTTTGAGTTGTGGAAACTCAAAATGGAAGATCTGTTGGTTGACCATGATCTTTGGCTTGCTGTGTCTGGAACAAACATGAAGCAAGAGGATTGGGATCTTGCAGATCAAAAATCAAAGGGGCTGATAAGGCTCTATTTAGCAGACTCTATTCTTCTAAATGTTCATGAAGAAAAGACAACATCCTCTTTGTGGAAAAGACTGGGAGCTATTTATTAGGGCAAGTCCTTGGTGAATAAGTTGTTCTTGAGGAAGAAGTTGTACTCTTTGAAAATGTAGGAAGGAGCATTTGTTGTTGATCATTTGAATGCTTTCAACATGCTAATTGCTCAGTTAGCATATGTGGGTGTGAAGATTGATGAAGAAGATCGTTGTATGCTACTATTATGTTCTTTGCTAGATTCTTGGGATCACTTGGTGATGGCTATTGGGAGTACTACTTCCTATTTTAAGATGGAAGATTTTGTTGCTTCTTTGTTATTAGAAGAGATGAGAAGAAAATATTCTGAGATGGTGAAGGAGGCTCTTGTTGTTAGAGGTAGATCGAAAGAAAAAGGAAAGAAGAAGGACAAGAAGTCCAAATAGAAATCAAAAGGGAGATCAAAGTCTCCTAGCAAGAAGTCCAAGGTGAAGTGCCAGTATTGTGGGAAACCTGGTCATGTCTAAAAGGATTGTAAAAGGAGAAAAATAAGAAGTATTCTTCCAACAATGATTCTTCTCAGAGTGATGCATACGCTTTCATTGCAGCCTAGGCTACACAGGCATTAGATGATTTCTGGTTGATTGATTCTGGAGCATCTTTCCATATGACATCTCATAGAGATTGGTTCACTAAGTATGAAAAATATGGTGATGGAAGGGTGTATTTGGCAAGCGATTCATCTCTGGAAGTAGTTGGTCATGGAAGAGTCAGAATTCAATTCCCTAATGGAAGAGTGAAGGGAATCAATGATGTAATGCATATACCAGGTCTGGCTCGAAATCTACTTTCTGTTAGTAAGCTGAATGATGTTGGAGTGCAAGTCGCATTCTATGGAAATAGTTGCAAGATGACTAGAGGCTCAATTGTTCTAGCTAGGGGTGCTCGTATTGGTACCTTGTATAAGTTGGATGCACATGTTGTGCAATGCAATAGTGTCTCTACAAAGTCACAGACGGCTACTCATGGAGAAAAGGAGTAAAAAGTTCCTGATAGTGCAAACTCTATGGAAGTTAAACTTCTAGTAGAAAAGACTATGCTCTGGCATCATAGGCTAGGCCACATTGGAGAAAAAGGTTTAAAAACCTTGAAAAATAAAAACTTGGTTGAAGGGCTTGATGATTGTAACCTCGAATTTGAGTTTTGTGAACATTGTATATATGGTAAACAACACCGTGTTTCATTTTACTCTAGTCCTCATAAATCTTTTGGTTTACTTGATTACATTCATTTTGATGTTTTTGGTCCAGTAAATGTTCCTTCTTTGTCTAAATCAAGATATTATATAACATTCATTGATAATTATTCAAGAAGGGAATTTGTTTGTTTTTTGAAAAGTAAATCAGAAGTGTTCAATCATTTTAAGGAATTTAAAAACCTTGTGGAAAATCAGACTAGAAGAAAAATAAAATTTTTAAGGACTAACAATGGTGGTGAGTTTTGTTCTGATGAGTTCAAAAGGTATTGTAAAGATCATGAGATTAAAAGACATAAAACTACACCCTACACTATGCAACAAAATGGAGTTGCTGAAAGGTTCAACAAGATAGTGATGGAAAGAGTACGAAGTATGTTAAGCAGTGCTGGCTTGGAGTAGAAGTTCTAGGTTGAGGCAGTTGTAACAATATGTTATTTAATAAACCGTTCTCTGAATTCTGCTCTTGTTGAGAAAACACCTTTGGAAGCATGGTCTTGAAAGAAGCCCTCACTGACACACATTCGTGTCTTTGGCTATGAGGCATATGCATATGTGCCGAATGAAAAAAGATCTAAATTGGAAAAAAATTGTTAAATGTATTTTTATTGGTTATAGTGTTGGCATAAAAGGATACAAGCTTTGGAATCCTTATACGGAGAAGGTTCTATACAATAAAAGTGTTATTTTTCATGAGCTGAAGCCTTCTACTTTGGATCTGTAGTCAAAGACAAAATTAGAAAATAAAAAGGATATAGTTGAAATTCCTCCGACACCAGATAAAGAGGAATTGAAAATTCAAAATGTACCTGAAACTAAGGAGAGCTCAAGTAGTTCTAAGAGTTCTAAAGAAGAAGATCAACCTCAGCCTCAGCCTGTGAGGAGGTCAATATGTGAAAGAAAGCAACTTGATAGGTATGGGTTTTCTTTGTTAGATTCTACTTGTGCCTATGCTTTAATTTCTAGCACTAATGAGCCTAGGACTATGAAAGAGGCATTTAGAATGTCTGATTCAAACTCTTGGTTGGAAGCCATGAATGAAGAAATGGAATCATTAGAAAATAATGATACTTGGAGTTTGATACCCTTTCCTGAAGGCAGAAAAGCTATTGGCTGCAAATGGGTATTTAAAAGGAAAATAGGTCTAGATGGCAATGTGGAAAAGTATAAGGCAAGGCTGGTTGTGAAGGGGTATTCCTAGGTAGAGGAAATTGATTATGGAGAAATTTTTTCTCCTGTAGCTAAGTTGATGTCTATCAGATTTCTTTTGTCACTTGCAGTATCCTATGACTTAGAGATTGAATAGATGGATGTGAAGACAACATTTCTTCATGGTGACCTTGAAGAAGAAATTTATATGTCCCAGCCTAAGCACTTTGTGGAAAAGGGTAAAGAAAATATGGTTTGCAAGTCGAAAAAATCTCTATATGGATTAGAATAATCTCCTAGAATGTGGTACCAGAAGTTTGACACTTTTTTTTTGTCATTGGGATTTGTAAGATCAAAATCTGATCACTATGTGTACTTCAAAGCTAAAAGTGATCATGTTCTTATTACTGCTCTCTATGTTGATGATATGTTGTTTATAGGCAATAGTAAGTTAATGATTTTTGATATAAAATCTCAGTTGTCTGCAAAGTTCAAAATGAAAGATCTTGGTGTAGCCAGGTATATTCTGGGAGGGGAAATAACTAGAGATAGGAAGAGTAGAAAACTTTGGCTCAGTCAGAGTAAGTATATTAATATTGTTTTGGAGATATTTTTTATGAATGAGTGCAAACAGCTAGTTGTTCTAGTTTTGCAGGGAACAAAGCTATCTGTTGAAGAATGTCCAAAATCTCCTACTGAGATGGAGGACATGACCAGAGTGACTTATGCTAGTGTAGTTGGAAGTTTAATGTATGCAATGGTCTATACAAGGCCAGACATTGCCCAAGCAGCGGGAGTACTTAGTCATTTTATGGAAAATCTTGGAAGGACACATTCGAATGCTGTGAAAAGAGTGTTTAGATATCTGAAGGGCACTTCAGAATATGCTTTGTGTTACCATGGAAATTTGGTTGAATCATAGAGGACTCTCAGCATTAGAGGCTATGTGGATTCTGATTGGGCAGGGGACATTAATAGTAGAAGATCCACCAGTGCATATATTTTCATGATGAATGGTGGTGCAGTTAGTTGGATGAGTAAGCGGCAGGCTGTAGTCACTTTTTCCACTACATAGGCAGATTATATGGTAGCAACACATGGCTATAAAGAAGCAATCTGGTTAAAAAATTTGTGTTCTAATATTGGGTTTGATGCAGGGAAAATTACAATTTACTGTGGCAGTCAGAGTGCTATTTGTTTGGCGAAAAATCCTACTTTCCATGCCAAGATGAAACATATTGATGTGCAGTATTATTTTTTATGAGATATGGTGGAGGATGGAAAGGTCTCTTTAGAAAAAGTGGATACTCTAGAAAATGTTGTAGATGCATTGATGAAATCAGTGAGCACAGACAAGTTCAGGTGGTGTGCCAATTCGATGGGCCTTAGTGCCCATGAATTTTAGTTGTTTTGTTATGCTCTAGAGGTGTCAGTAAGATCTTCATCAAGTGGGATATTGTTGGAAAATTTGCCTCAAGCTTACTGGCATGTAAACTTCTGAAAGAGAAAAGTCGGTGACTCTCTGAATGTCTTCTCGACTAGTATGTGTGTTCTAAACTTTTGAAGTGCTTAGATTTCCGAGACTTTGATTATGTCTTATCGACAAGAGTCATTGGCAAGACATGTTGATCGTTGTGAAAGTTCTAACTCTTTCCACCTAGGCAGACCTCTTGTCGACAGGTTGGTTCCAGTTAGTTATCGGGGAGAGGCATGAACATTCAGAATGTCTCATTCTGACAGAGTATGTCTCACCGAGGTTTTACACATTGGTGATGGATGTCATCAAGGAGACAGTATGAACTTCAGAGTGACTCATTCCGATAGTGCTAGTCTCGCCGATGGGTTCACTCTTGGTGATCTTCGAGGAGACTCTTGGCTGATAGGTTTGCAGTTGGTATGAACTCTTGTCGAGAGTGCTAGTCTCACCGATGGATTTGTTTATGAACTACCGATGGATCTCCATGTGATGAACTTTAGTTTAACCTCTTCCTGATGGTGTTTCTCTTACCAATAGACTAGTCAGGGTGACATGAACTGTCAATGACATCGGTGTAACTTTGGTCGATGATACTTGGTTAGGTTTGCATTCAGTAAGAACTCTTGCCAATAGCGTTGGTCTCTTTGATTGTTATGTGTTCAGTATGATGTCTCACCGATAGCGATGGTCATGCTGATAGAGCTACATGATTTGAACATTGGTATGAAGTCTTAGCGATAGCGATGGTCTTGTTGATGGTTCTCTAGTGGATATCAATGTGATGTCTTAGCAATAGAGTGAGTCTAAGTGACATGTTTGAACTCAATATGACTCTTTTCGATGGTGGTGACTCTTGCCGATAACGACAGTCGGGCATTGTGGCATCGGGGAGACACGGCCTAGTGTCTCACTAACATGTGATTCTATTTGAACTTCTTTAACTGAACAATTGTCCTATGTGGTGTGTTCTAAACCAATCAAAGAAGTGAAATGTGAACTGTTAGCATTTGGACTATTGCGACCGTTCCTATGAGGGAGATGAACAGACTGTGAGAGAATGGATTACTCTCTAGTAATGGTGGATGATGATGAACAATATGAGATAACGAAGTGTTGCTCGATTGAACACGGATTGATCTGAGTCAATTCATTGGATGTTTCTGAGAGCTATTCTATACAAGATTGATTAGTAAATGTGCTACTGTAAAAATTGACATCAGAAAGTTAAGTTGATCTCTGTATGTAATTTTCTTTACTATAATACAAAGAGGATTTTCTTGGTGCGGTGGTTTTTTCTCCCGTAAGGTTTTTCCCATGTAGATCTGGTTTCCAATTATGTGTGTGTTCAATTCTCTTTTATGTTATTCTTTCCATGAGTATCTTAATTGAACTATAATTGAAAATTTAAAGTCACCTTTGCATTCTTCCCGAGGGTTTTGGAATTAGGAGAGTTTTTTCTGCACCTAAGCTTTCCTTACATATCCTTCTTCCTTTTTCCTTCTCTCCTAGATGTCTTGACTTCTTTGCAGGACTGGATGATAGTGCAAAGCTCCTTCTAGATCTAGATCTGGCAGAGGATGTTTTTGAACTAGTAGACTCATTTCTAGTAGGCTCTCCTTCTTGTTCTCTTTTCCTCCTAGCTTCCCTCACTGCTTCAGCTAATATGCCCATGCTTTCTACAAAAGCTTCAACTTCCTTTCTCACTCTTCAAATTATCATAGGAATATTTAGTTCTACATGCACTTGCAAATCTTTCTCTTCAAAGGTACCAAACCTTTCTTCTGTCGGATCCCAAGGTTTACTCGACAAGTGTTGGGCATATAACTCCAAAATGTGTTCTTTGACCTCATATCCCATAGGAATTATCCAAACTTTTCTAGGTTCTGATGCTTCCATCAAGCATTGGTCAATGTCAACCATGAAGCAAATAGTGTCCTTATATTTTTCCACAATAGATGTAGGAATCCTTTCTATAGCTTGCATTTCGCTTTGAAAACTTTTGAAGTAACCCCATATAGTTGTTTTCCTTATTTTTTTGTCACCAATTCTATTCAAGATGTCTCTGATTTAAACAGCTACGAGTTTATCACCTTCCCATTGTAATTTTCCAACTCCCAAAACTTCATTCATGAAGTAGAAGAATAGACATAACAACATATTACCATACTTGAAAGAGTTCTTCTTGTCCTTCTTGATTTTTCCAATATTTTCAATTAGTTGGCCTCAGAGTAACTCACATAGGTCATATTCTACATTTTCTTTGACCATCTGATAAGCTGCATAGATTGCAGTGTCAGATATAGAGTTATCTAGTTGGAGTGATAGATTTTATATCCAATAACCATAGAGGAAAATCTCACATCCACTTCAATGATGTGATTTATTGTCATAGCTCTCTTGTATAAAACTGAACCGATTGCCCCAACAACTGTTTGGTTCTTCATAGATTTCAATGTCGACAACCCACCGGATGAATTCAGACTGGTAACAATCCTTATAGTTTCCTTTGTGATCTTGAAAGGCTAACTTAACCACATAAACTCATCATGCACTTGACTTAGTATATACCGAACCCATTCATTTTCATCGAACATGGGAAACTTCACAATCTGAGTGAACTTCTCCTCCAAAGTCTTGAATTCGGGCCTTACACAAAGATATTCTCCCACAATGTGATTTGTATACATATTTAACAACTGGGAACTTCCTAATTCTTTGACATTTGCATGAATATATGCCATGAATATCTAAAATATGCAAAACACCATATAGAACAGAAGAAAATGTACCTAATGGTTCTATCTCGATGGATTTGAATGGGTGCCATTTGAATTTTGGATGGGGCCTATCCTTAATATCAACAACCAAAGGAGAAGAAAATTTCAGAAATTTCAAGTTCACAAATGCAAATAATTATCTTTCGCCATATTAGGGTTTGATTTCCGAATTTCCTTTAGACTTGTATCTCGCCAAAGTTCACTTGTAGAGCTCTCCAAAATTCTTCTCAAAATGCAATGTGACAAATGAGGAATAAAAGTAACTTTTTATCATTCACACACCTAACATTTTATTGCAATAAATGTTTTTTCCCTAGGTCTTCTGGATACCCTATTTTCACAGACTATGAAAGAAAAAATTTCTTTGGACCTTCAATTTTTCATAAGTTTCCTCCACAAGAGATCCTAAAACATCTATAGATCACTAATGCAATTGTTGCAATTTTCTATGTTCCAGTACCAACTACCAGTAGGGGGTTAAAATATTTTCTTGAGAACTCCCACTAGGCCAAAGGCCATAAACTAATTCTTGGAGGAATTTCCAGCGCCAAATTCTGCTTTTGAACCATTTCCTACATCTAAAGCACTCTTCTTCACCCATGTCTTCTTCATTTGATTCCTGATCTCATCTGTAGTAGCTTTTCATTTTCCCTTATCATCGTTTTACACATTTTTCCCTTTGTTTATCAAACCCTTTCTACTTCTACAAAATATAGCAATGTGACCGGGTTTGTTACAATTATAGCACACAGCATTTCTTTGTCCATACTAGTTATTCCATTGATTTTCTCTTGATCTACACTAGTTAGCAATATGGCCAAATCTATTGCATGCATAACATCTGACATCTCTATTGAAAAATTTGTTTGACATATTTTTGCATTCAACTAACTTATGACCATACTTATTACAATTGAAACACTGACCTAAGAATGATGGACCACTTGAATTCATTCTGCTTCTACATTGAGTAGCCATATGACCAAATTTATTGCAAAAAATATAGTATCCATTGAACTTTTGAGCATTAGGTTGTCTTATCGGATACCTTCCAGCTTTGTTCATATGATTTCCTTTCTTGAAATTCCTTTGACCAGATCCAAATCTTTCTCCTTTCTCATATCCAAGACCTCACTTGTAACTTCCAATCTTCTGTCTTTGAATCAATTCATCAAGCTTAGCTGAGCTAATCTTGAACTTCTCCTTGTATTCATTTGTAGTAGCAAGTTCATCCTTGAGAGTAACAACATGTCTTTCACGCTCTTCTTCATTGTTTCTGGATTGTTGCAATTCAAGTGCCAACTGAATGAATCCATCATTAATTCTGCTACATTCTTTAGATTTTTCTTTCAAGGACTAAGTAAGATTCTCTTCATTCTTCTTTATGTCTTCAATTTCCTTGGTCATCCTCATCACAATAGATTCCATCTCATTCTTTAGGACAACATTATTACTAGTAAGCTTTTCACATTCTTCTATCTTCTCCTTCAAGGCTTGACTCAGGTGTTCATCTTCCATGCTTTTACTTTCTTTCTACTTGATCTGATCGCAGAGTTCCTTTCTTTTTTCCTTGGACTTATTGATTTTATCTTTCAATGACTAAATGAATTTCTCAGCATTCATGAGCCTTGCTTACAATTCCCAGACTTTAGATTTGGACTAATCAAGATCATCTAGTGCCACCAAAAGTTGTTTAAGACTGCCAAAATATATTGAATCACCTTCCTGGATCTTCCTCAAGCTATTAAACTTCTTCCGAGGAACTAGGCTCTGATACCAATTGTTGGAATCAAGGAACACTGAGAGGGGGGGTGAATCAGTGTTCTACAAAATTTAACTTCATTAACTTGATCTTTAAACAACTTATAGCATCAAACCAAAAGAAAGATGCAAGAAGATAAGACAATCAACCACAACACCATAACAAAAGGATTTTTATGTGGAAACCCTATTAGGGGAAAAACCATGGTGGAAGGCCAATCCACAATATGAGTATACTCAAAACAAGTGTTTACAAATAGGAATGCACATGCATTTAGGCACACTACCCAAATACAACAGGCTTACTTCCCAAAAGAAGAATCATAGATAGACATTCTGGAGTGGATGAACTATGGAATAGCATCTACTAATGCCTGATTATAGTTCTGGTTAAGCACATTAATCACATTCTTCACACTCTGTTTGATTCTTCTCTTAAAACTTTTTTTGCTCTAATTCAAATCCCAATGTTTATTCTATGCAAGTGAAACTATGCACAATTGCTTTATATTCCTTCTCTCTCGCAACATGTCACAACACACCTCAAAATGATAGAAGTAATCAATTATATATAACCTTGACTAAAGATTACATCAACTACATGTCGGCTTTTACAAAATATAGAACTTGTACAAACTATCAGCTCAATCCATAAACAATTATTAATGCAAACTAATCAAAGTTAGCCACAACATAGTGACGACCCAAAACAATATCCTCAAACTCAAAACACCTTCAAAAATTATTCCTCGAAGATCCACAACATGCTACAATAATTTATTCGGCCTTTCTATACTATTAGACTTAAAATTATCAAACCAGATCTTCTAACTTGCAGACCAATCAATACGAGGCTCTATGAATCAAGGATAAGATAGTTCATATTGATAGTATTTCATTAGGTCCTAACACTTTAGTGAATAATCACATCAATATATTGACCGGGCAGTGTCCAACGACTGTATACAATAGAGGACATCTCAACTCTCTCTTTCAGGTTTCCTAAACACTAACCAACTAAATAAAAGTTCTAAGTTAAGGGGCCTCTAATCTTGAAAGCAATAAATCATCTATCTAGAAAGCGGGAAATTGACTCAACCTAGAAAACAAAAAACTAAGAATCTGAAAAGCATTACCACTAAACTAGAAAGCATGGAAATGATTAATCTAAAAAATGCATAAATTGCTAAAGAAGTAAAACATGTAAAGAAATTAGGAAACATTTATCTAATGCAAAAGATAACAAGCCAACTGTTAATCACAAAATAATCAATCAAAATTAATTGAAGAAAGGTGCTCCAGAAATTCAAATGTTAAGCTCAGAAATATAGACTTAGTTGCAAGCTGGAGGCTTGACACTAACAGCATAACATATACTCATGAAAGTGGAATGAAAATTCAACTATTATCTACTAAAAGAAAATGCAGAATAGGAAATAGTATACTTATCTATCTATAACCCTCGAGTGGCTAGCTCTGAGATGTGTCTACTGCCACTTCAAATCACATGCACTAGAAAAATCTCTAAGTTACTTCATTCTAAAGATGCATCCATATTACACAGTAATTCAAAGAGTGGTGGGAAAAATCATATTCATATGGTATTTTTTACTCAAAAGACAAATTGGCAGCATAACGATAATCTTCTTCTTTATTATTTGTAAGAGTTACATATTTATATGAAAATGATTAACAAAAAATCCTATTTTTCGGTTGATAGAGTCTTTCAACAGATTTCCCATAGAAAAAGGGACTTTAAAGACCATGATATACAATATTAAAGAGGCTCACATAACCATAAATTTTTTGAAACAAAAAAATAACAAAATTATAAAGACTCGGCCAAAACGTGTGCTCCTGGAATTCCGGTGCTTGCTCACTGGTTCTCAAAAGTGTCAAGATCTGCATTCATTTCCCTTCTGACTAGAATGGTGATTGGAAGTGGAGTTGACCTATGAAATACTCAAGACTAAACCATTAAATTAGCATAAGTTAGTTTAATTCGATTAACTCCAAGAAATAAAGTTTGTGCACTTATTCATAAGAAGAGAGCAAATATTTTTCCTAAACGTAATCAATTGGCAGGGTAATTTGGGCTCAAAGGTTTAGATTTGCATATTGAGGCCATTATGTTGATGAGGTTATTTTTACCTCATCATTTCCTCCCCTTCCTAAGTCTGAGTAGGTCCTCTTGCTCTCTGATATGTCCCCTATCCTTCATTTCTCCTATTCATCTCCTCGTATTTGGCACTGAGATCATACACATCATCTTCCTTTGTGTCCAATATCTTTGGATTCCTCAAGAATCCCTGATGAAAAGTGACTCTTTGTCTCCATCTGGAAAAATTGTCTTCACTTTGTTCTAGATTGGTATACATTGAAAGAGGTGGTGAAAGAAGCAAGGGAGGTTTGTACCTCATACCAATCCAGTTGATCTTTAATTCCTCCAGAATTTTGGTCAAAGCTACTGCTCTTCTGTAGGACCATCTAATATTAAGAGGTGAAATTATTTCCCTCTTTTTGAGATGCATAGGAAGAGGGGTATACCTTTCTTCACATGCATGCCATGCTGGTCCTATTAATTGTGGCCTTTGTTCCTGAAAGTAATCATGACACAACCTGATATTGTTATTGTATTTGACCTGTACTTCCTTTTTAAGTTTGACACCTAGAAAATGTTTCTTAAAAGAGAGAGGCTTCCTATGAGGGTATCTCATCTGCAACCCTACAATATTTTCTACCTGAGCATACTCTCTGGATCTATCTTTCCAGTGAAGTTGATTTTTCATATTGGACATGAATGATATTAATTCTACTTCTCCCACAAAGAAGTTAATAAAGAAATTTGTATACTTTCCTAAGAGAAAATTGTCAACAAAGAACTCACATAGAAAATTTTGTTGTTTAGGGAGTGAATCAACAAATACTTTTAAAAATTCCTTGTCATTGGGGTCATGAGGCAGGTTTTGGCGAATTCTTTGCAATTTCCATCTTAAAAGCTACTCATTAAGAAGCATGGAGTACATCCTAGATGGTCTTCTACAGGCTAATAGGAATTCACCAATTTCACAGGAATCCTGGTTACCCCTATATGCCTGATGGAAAGATTCTTTTAGCATGACTAATTCCCTCTTTAACCTATTATTTTCGAATTCCACATCCTTCAAGAGGTAACAATGCTCTATCCATTTCATTAACATTGGGGGAATATGTTCTTGAAACCAGTCTATAACAATAGGTTCAGTTTATGTCCCCTTTGATTCCATGATTGGTTGAGTGTCACTCTCCTGCAAACTTTTTTCTAGCTCCACAATTTTACTCACAGAGGCATTTAATTCAATTTCTTGTCGATTCTCTTCTTCTTCAAAAGCACTGAATAATCGCATAAAATTACTTTTCAAAACTTGAATACACTTATCTTTTTCACACAAAGCATCTTGATGCTGCTTACCCTATTGATTCCATTGTTGGATCTCGTATTGTAACTGCTCAATAAGCTTGTCTTTTTCCTCCATTTGTGCAATCATTTTCACAATTTCATGGTCTCTTTTATGTATAATGGAAGTTTGTACCTCAATTTCTTCTTTCTGCTGGTTAATTTGTATTTTGTCATCATGCAACTTGGCTCTCAACCCCATAATTTATACTTCTAACTTTTCCAATTCCTCATGTTTCTAGCTGAATTATATATCCCCTGTGTCCATAAAGAAATATATATGAGGAATTTCCTCATCAGAATGAGGCACATTTTCCTCCTTATTTTCGTTAGGAAGGGATTAGTGAGGCACTTCTTCCACTTTTTCATCAATATGGGGTGCATTTTTTGCCTCAGTATTCTCAGGAAGCACTTCTTCTATTTCTTCAGTATTCTCAATATGAGGCATACTTCATTCTTAAGTTTCTACAGGTAAGGAGGGGAAAGGAATTTCTTCA
Source organism: Sequoia sempervirens (assembly GCA_007258455.2). NCBI lineage: Eukaryota > Viridiplantae > Streptophyta > Pinopsida > Cupressales > Cupressaceae > Sequoia > Sequoia sempervirens. Next base: position 239,342,649 of record VDFB02373365.1, read on the forward strand.
TCAATATGAGGTATGTCTTTTTCTTCATTAGTATCCATAGAGAAGGATGCATGAAGAGTTGCATGAGGCACTTTTTCCACAAGTTCGGGTATACTTCCCAGTCTGTCAAGGAAAGGAGAGAATCCTCCATAGGTTCATCTTCATTTTTCTCTGAGTATGGAAATTGTGTTCTCTCCCCTTCCTGTTCTTCAGGTGATAGGGTTTCTTTGTCCTTTTCCCTGGGAAGTTCATCCCCTTTCTTTTCTGCTTCATCTATTTCCTCATTATCAGGTGGACTATCAATTTCTACCACCTTTATTAGAGTCCCTGTCTTCTTTCTTTTTGAAGTGTTGCCTACATCCTGGGGTTCAATTTCATTAGACCTTGAAGATAACCTTTAACTCCTCCACGAGGGAGGAGTTTTATGAAAAGTGGCTTTACTTCATTTCTTCTTCTTTCAGGGAGGCTCCTCTTCTCCAGAATGCACAATTCCCACCTCCTCTTCCTATCCTGGGGTTTGTAATTCATCTGGCAAGGTTTCTGATGCATCCCCTCTAGGAGTCGTGGAGGTATGTTGGGATTCAAGGGCACCTAATTCCCTTTGAGGAAGGTTCTTCTACGGATTTCCCTTTTTGTTTTGAGGATTCTCCCTCTTCAAGAGACCTTCCTAGCTCTTCATTTTTGAATTTCTGTAGAAACCTTTGCCACTTCTTCTTTGGCTTATTGTGGAAGTGGTATTAACATATTAATTGTATCATACCATGATGTTTAAGGGGCCCCATCCCAATTTTATACTTTTTAATCATAGAAGTGACTAAGTGGTAGAGAAAAGCTAGTAAATTTACCCTAAGAGTAGGGTCCTCAATTTCATGGCGTAAATGAGTTAGCAGGTGGAAGGGGGGTCCAACTACTATAGTCATTTGTCCCTCACAAGTGAAATATTTAATAATCCAGTTTGTAGTAGACCTCCAAGGTTATGGAATCGACATTCTATGAATTCCCTTATTTTTCCCCCTGGTGTTTATGGTCATTACAAGTTCGGGTTCCCCTTCCATATGGAACAATTCTATTAATTTTTGATAGGGGACGTGGGTATTTTCATTCAAATGAATTCCTTTATTCTCAAGACTGGAAAGATGAGCAAGGATCTTCATACTTACCCAGAATGGTTTTCTGTGCACCATAGTCTTCCCATCTGCAAAATTCTCAATGAATTCCTTCACCAGCTGCTTTGTGTACCCTTCAAATTATTTCATGAAGTCCAACCTCCAACTCTCTGAAACAAAGCTGCTATATTGCTTAATGCTAGCAATGATGCTGCAAAATTTGGCTCAAACTTCTTCTTAGCGCCTCCCATTTTCTTTATCTCCTAATGAGATTTTGCGAAACTATAGAATTATCTCCTCACTGAATTGTAGATGGAAAAAGAGTTTTGTGTTGATATATTCACTAGGGGAGGAACTAATTACAACCTTTCTTGTCACCTTACTACATAATTATGACCTTTCATGGGGAATTACAATTACTGTTGTACTCATAGAAATTGTGTAAAGGGGCACAAGTTTCAAAATTATGAGGAACAGAGCATGCCAATTAATTATCCTTTATTCAAAATAAGTACTAACCCTTTAAATAAATAAATTCGCACATACCTCAGATCTTGTCATTCAATCAAACATCACTTACATGTGCTGACATAATTGGATAGTCATATGGTTGGCGAGGGTGGCGGTGGATAATAATGGCATGGATGGGATGGTTGAAGTGATGACGAAAATTATTATGACAAAAAGGTGTCATAATAATCTTATTTATTATGGAAAGATTTGATGTGATGTGGCAAAATAATCATAAGGGAGAGGATCTTGAAGAGGCATTAAAGAATGGGCATGCACAAAACTTAGGAAAAATAAAAAAACTAGAAAGACAAAATTTATACAAAAATATGGAGCATTATCGAGTAATGCAACCAAAGTAGAGAAGAGAGTTTTAGAGTTATCATAGAGAGATTTCATTGGAACATAGTAACTAGATTGAGGATTCTGGAGCATCGCTAAAAGATGCAGCTGGAGCAACAACCAAAATTTTTGGAGTATCATCGAAAGATGCAATTAGAGCAGCAACCAAAATTTTTTGAGCATCATCGAAAGATGCAACTAGAGTAGTAACCAAAATTTATGGAGCACCCAAACAAAATTCTAGAGCATCCGAGGAACATTCTAGAGCATCACTGGAAAGATGCAGCTAGAAGAGGAACAACAAAATTCCAGAGCATCGCTGAAGAGATGTAGCCTGAAGAGGAACAATAGAATTCTGGAGCATCGTTGAAGAGATGCAACTGGAAGAGGAACAACAAAATTCCAAAGCATTGCTGAGGAGATGCAGTCCAAAGGAAGAAAATTGTGGCACTTTTTCCTTGACTTACCAAAGCACCATTGAGTGATGCATCAGGATGTAGGATCAAGATGAGAAGTGGAACCAATCTAATGTGCAGATTCTAAAGTATTGCGACAACAATTCTGAAGCATTGCAACAACTATGCAAGCAAATTTTGGAGCATCACAACAAGGTTTATTGGAATTAGCTTTTCCAAAAGATGGAGTCTTGCAAAAATATAACAAAACTTTACCCAAGTCCAAATGGTGGAGTTGATGAAGAATTTGAAGAAATTTTTCAGAAATAAAATGATGATTTTTTTTCTTTTATATATATATGGGGTTATTTAACAACTATATTGACCCTTTCACAGCAGAGACAATGTAGTGGATTTCTCCCTATGTTTCTACCATTTTTGTAAACTCCTCCTTGTTAACAGGTTTATGGTAGATGTGTAATCAGTTCCCATTAACTAGAAGAGTTTGGGTGTCACCATCAATTGGTTTTAACGAGACCAAACCATTAAAAAATACTTTATAAATCTTGTATGGTCCAAGACAGTGTGTCTTGAGTTTCCCTTGATGATCCTTGTATCTAGAATCGAACAATAATTCCCAATCCCCAATATGGAATTCTTTCTCTTTGATATGTTTGTCATACCAGACCTTACATTGCTGCTGGACCAATTTAGTTTGATGGATGGTGTTGAAATGGAGTTCGTCCAGTTCACTAAGCTATAAGACTCTCTTGATTTAGGCTCGTTTAAGATCCATTCCCAATTCCATGGTCATCCTAAGGGTTTGGAGCTTGAATTCAATGGGAAAGAGGGGCTTCTTCCCAAAGAATAACTCATAGGGGCTATAGCAAGTGGTTGAATTCCAAGTCGTGTTGTAGGCCCAGATAGCTTATGATAGTTTCCTAGCCCAATCTTTCCTTCCCGAAGAAGTTGCTTTTGTCAAAATGTTTTCTAGTTCCCTATTAGTGACCTCAACTTGTCTGTTTTCCTGAAGGTGGTAGGGTGATGACTTCTTGTGACTTACTTGGAAGTGATATGTGAATGTCAATAGGAATTTAGACATAAACTGGGGGCCCTGGTTTGTGACAATTGTATTTGGAGCCCCGAATCTGAGGAAGATTATGTTATGAAGAAATTCAGCTACCTACTCTTCCCTAGCAACATGTAGTTCTTGCACTTCTGCCCACTTAGTCATGCAGTCGGTACATACCAGAATATACTCTTTTCCTTGTGAAGGAGGGTCTATAGTGCTAATAAAATCCAATCCCCATTTTTTAAATGGTTGAAGGACTACCTGAGGCTACAGGGGCATTTCATTGGATGCAATTGGTCTTTCTACCCTTTGGAATTCATCACACCTGCGAACGTACTTCTTGATGTCCTTATGCATTGAAGGCCAATAGTATCCTGCTCCTAGAATCTTGTGAGTTGTCCTTTAAGTAGAATAATGTTCTCCAGAAGGGTCATCATAATAGGCCCTAAGGATACTATAGGTCTCGTCTGCCCTAACACACCATTGCAAAACCATATCGGGTCCACATCAAAAAAAGATTCTATTAATCCATTTAAAAGGGGAACTCTCTCTTAAGAGGTATTTCTTTTGTTTTGACAAAAAGTGAGGTGGCACTTCTGTGGTGGCTAAGTAATTCACAATATCAGAAAACCAAGGATTTTTAGTGGAGATGGCAAACAAATTTTCATTTGGGAACTCATCCTGTACCAAAGCACAGTCACCATCATGTTTGATCTAGGTAAGAAGTATGTGATTACATTGGACTTCCCTAGTTTGTCAACAATTGTCACATTGAACTCCTGGAGAAGGAGTAACCACCTGATTATCCTTGCATTTACCACTAGTTTATTCATGAGATACTTGATGGTTGAATGGTCTATGTGCACTATAACTTTGTATCCTATGACATAATGTCTAAATTTCTTGATGGCATGCACTACAAACAAGAATTCTTTCTCTGTTGTGGTGTAATTCTTCTTTTTTCTTGTCAAAATTTTGATGATAAAATATATAGCATATTTCCCCCCATTCTCATCTTCTTTCCCTAGAACCGCTCCAATGGCATCATCAGAGGTGTTAGCATAAATGTGAAATGGCAGGTTCCAATTAGGTCCTCAAAGGATAGGCGCAAAGATGAGTTTCTCTTTGATAATTTCAAATGAGGACTGAGACTTAAGCGTCCAGATGAAGTCAATGTTTTTATGAAGGAGAGAAAACATTGGGGTTGTAATTTTGTTAAAGTTTCCTATGAATCTTCGGTAGAATCCAACATGCCCTAAGAAACTCCTAGCATCAATTTGAGTTTTTGGGATCTCAAGTTGTTGTGTGACTTTGATTTTCTTGGGATCAACTTTAATCCCTTCGGCTGAGATATGTTGTCCTAGCACTATTCCTTGTTCCACCATGATTAAACATTTCTTGTGACTGAGGGACAACCAATGATCCTCACACAATTTTAACACCTTGTCTAGATTCGTGAGGGCTTCATCGAAAGTTGAACCATATACAATGAAGTCGTCCATATAGACTTCCATGCACTCATTTACCAGCTCAACAAATATAGCCAGGATGGCCCTTTGAAATGTGGTAGGAGCATTACATAGCCCAAAGGGAAGAACCCTATATGAAAATGTCCCCCAAGGGTAGGTAAAGGTCATCTTATCTTGGTCTTCTGTTGTGTTATGCAATTTTTGCACACATGCCCCACCGGAGGCAGGGACCCTCTTTTTTCTTTTGCATCTCTGCCTCTTGGCTTGGTCAAATTTTGGTTTTGCTTTTCTTGGGAGGTTATTTTGGGATTAAGTCTAGACTGGGTTTGATGAGGACAATATTTTGAGGCTCTACAAGAAATTTTCCTGTCTTGGAATTCAAAAATAGGGATTTTGAAGTGAATTTTCAATGTTATATGTAAATCTTTTTTGCACCCATAGATAGAGGACGAAAAATTAGGCCGGGTTGCTTTTTGAACTTTTTGAAAATTCCTTCTAGAAAAAAATTATGAGGTTTATGGGATTTCGACCCTGCAAGGAATCCAGGAAATTCTATCCCTAAAGGATTTTCTTGAAAATTCCTTGACCAAGACCCCTCAAAAACCCAAAATTTTCCAAAAAAAGAAAAATTACATGGTTTGTGTCATGCCAAAACAAATTACACACATGGGCAAAAACACAACCACCCTTTTCATTTGTGTGTGTGTTTAATTACTCAATGACAACATCTAGCATGTATGCATGGTAGGATAACATTAATACCTAATGATGTTGCATGTGCAAAATCATCATCGACATGCCATCAAGAGTGGGGGAAGGGAAATTCAAGAGTGGGTGGTGAATTCCCATTCCATACACCCTTCAATGATCAGTAATCCTATATGAGGTTTAAGTGTCTAAGTTTAAAACAATACAAAACTTCTTGAATGATATTGTTATAATATAGATATTAATTTTCTTTTTTTTTTCTTCCAAAAATGGAAATTTTTTCAAAAAAGGATTTTTTTTCCAAAATGGAAAAAAATTTCCTTGAAATTTTAAAATGTTCCCGAAAATGGAATTCTTGAGATGGATAAAAAATTTCGAAAATAAAAGTTTCAAAAAATGGAAAAATTTATGAAAATGGAAAGTTTCCATATAAATTTTTTATTCAAGTTTAATTTGGATTGGATTTTTAACATGTGAGCTACCAATGATGATATTTGTTTTTCAGGAATAAATAAATATTAAAAGGGGAACTTGCATATGGATTCATGCCAAAAGGGAAATGTTGAAGAGTTCAATTCAAATTTTAAAAGTGGAACTTGCATAAGAATATGTGCCCAAACTGTCTATAGCTAGGAGTTTCTAGAAGACATGTGAAGTTGATTTCATCATCCAATCAGAATTTTCATTAATGACAGCCTGGCATAATATTGTTTTCTCATTGTTCCATGATGTAACTACTTTTATACAATTGGATGATGATGTACCATGAGCTCCCAAATTAAATGTAACTATTGGATGTTTCTAGAGGTGTAATTTGTGCCATTGGATTGATTTAATCATGGCCTTTGATTAAAAATGTAATTTTCTATAAAAGGCCAGTGCCTTCTCATTTGTAAGGGTAAGACTAGGTTAGAAGAGTTGATTAGAAGCCAAAATTGGCTAAGTTAGGAGTTAGATTCTGCAAGATAGTAGTTGTAGGAGAGAAAAGAGACTGGAAATTGTTATGTAATGCTGGAGAAGTTAATGCAATTGGATTGTTGGTTTGGAAAGCTTTGTGTTACACTTTGACAGTTTATGGTTTCTTGTTCTCAATTCTAAATGTTAGATATTAGATTTCAGTTCTTTTGTAATAATGGTAAAATGTTAATGATGTTGATCGATCTCCAATCCATACTTTTAGCAATTTGCTAATTGTAATTTGTTGTGTAAAGTTAGTTTGGGCCTTATTTTGTGCTAAGTTCAACTGTGGATGCTTGTTTACATTGCATCAGTTATTGGGTATGTGGATGAATATTCATAGTCTGAAAATATTTAGTTTACTTAGAATATTGTACCATTTCTGTAGAGTTGTAGGCTTTTCCTTGATCAAGTAGAGATTGGTTTTATTGGAGATCTGTCCATTTGTAGCATTCATCATTATTTTGATTGATCTTAGGAGCTAGTTTAGAGTTGAATCTCTCTTAACCCTTATCTATTTTGTTGTTTATTTTGAATCTAGGTTAGTTTTAGGACTGAAAGAATCACCATATTGTTGCATTTGATGAAAGTATGCTTCCAACATTGTTCATTCGTAAGGCCCCTTGTGATTACCAACATTTTCACATTATCATTGAGTTGTTTATGCATTGTCAAGACTTGACATTAGAGACCTTGGGGTTATCTCTTGAAGCTTGCTAATAAATATTTACCTTTCAAGAGAGATAGGATTTCCATATTTTGTCTGAGTTGTTGCTGTGCAGAAAACACCATCAACATGTTGCTACCTGTATCTAGTTGTATCCACTAAATCCGTCCAAGAATGAAAAATATTTTCTCCTAGCCAAGTTTCCAACACTTGGTCCATGAATGGTAGGGGAAAATAATCTTTGCATGTCACTTTATTAAGCTCCCTATAATCTACACACACTCTCCAATTCCCATTCTTCTTTGTAACTACAACCAAGGGTGACACCCACTTGTTGTCAGAAATCATGTAGATGAATCCTACCTACAAGAGTTTCTCAATCTCAGTTTTAATGATGTCTTTGAGGGCAGGATTGAGTCTTTGTTGTGGTTGGTGAACAGGTCAAACATCCTCAATATACATATGGTGCGTACACACACTAGGGTGTATTCGTCACATATCTTTATAGTCCCAGGAAAACACCTTAGATCTACTCACTAGGGTATCAAATAGTCTTTGTTCTTCTGTTTCAGTCAACCAACTATTGATGTTCAAAGTTTTTCCTGGTAGCAACATAATGGTTTTGACTCTAGGATAATTGGATGTGATCGTGTAGATGGGCCTTGTCAGTGTGTTAAGTGGATAGCTATGCGATACATTTTTATGAAGCTGGGCAACATTTAAAAAGAAATGGCAGGTTTTTGGGACTAAGTTCATCAAAGGGAAAGGTAATCCAATAAATCTAGCATCATCAAAATTTTCTTGATCTATGTTGATTGGGTGTCCTAGGATTTCTTCTACATCTGACATCTCCTCACTGCTGGAGTCTATTGCAATAATTTCCATGTCATTCTCTAATTCATCCTCTAATTCTTCACCGTGTTGTTTGATGACTACCATGGCTAGTGAAGCCAAATTTTCTTGTCCAGTAGGACTTTTTGATTCATCAACCCATACTTTTCTATGTTCAGTAGGCTTGGCAGGAGGATACAAAAACAACTATTTGCTATTAGATCCATGGGAGATGGTCATTCCTCCTTCCCTATAGTCAATTTTGGTTGCAACCATAGCCATCCATGGTCATCCCATAATTAATGGATAACTATCTTTGGGTGTAAGGGATTCAATTATCTATAAATCCACTGGATATTCCCATCCATCCACCTTAACAAGAACATTTTCAATGATGCCTTTGGTAATAGCGATGGATTGATTTTCCATCTATAGGACTGTAGTTGTGGGGCATAGATCAGTAAGTCCCAATTTTTCCATCACTTCAATAGCCATTATGTTAATGGCTACTCCAAGGTCCACTAAAGCATTGGGTATTTTTACATCATTAACTATTATTGTTATGAGAGAACTTCCTGGGTCATCATATTTCATAGCAGTGACTGTTCCAGCTAACAAATCAGCTAGGTACCCATTTATATGAATAGTGTTGATTCATTTTGGCTTCCTCCTTGAGGTTTTAATGCACAACTATTTAATCAACTGGTTTAATTCAGGGATATCTTTAATCACTTGTAACAAGGGAACTTCAATCTATAATCGTTTAATTTCCTGTATCAATGCAGTTTTTGTAGGTGAAGTTGTCTCTGGAGCATCTTTCACAGGAATTGGTTTTGGACGCTTTGGAAAAGGGGCTCTATTTTTGTCTTTAGGTGTAGGATTCTTCAAAAATTTAGTTGGTGACTGACCCTCCTCCTCTTGAGGTAGGTCAACAGCTCCTACTGAAGATGGTAGGTTGGGTTCATGTTGCATAGTGTCTGGGATTTGTTCTATAGACGTGAGTGTTATTGTAGTTTTCTCAACAGACTTTTGATAGGTTCATCTATGATTTCTTTGATAGTTAGTTGTAAAAGTGTTTTACCAAACCTCAACTATAGGTTTCCACAGTGTATGGTGTTACGTCTAGTGACATTGTCTTGTTCGGATGAATACACTGGAGTATTTGGACAATTATTCTTTGGGTTAGGGACTGGCTGGGCCGAAAGTGGTGGTTGGTTAACTTGTTCAATCTATTGAGTGTTTTGGGGAGGTGGTAAGAGAGTCTGTTGAGTAGGAATCCTCTTGGGACTAGAATAAAACTGATGTTGGGATTGATTCCATTGAGGAATGGAATTTTGAGAGTACCACTGTTGTTGAGACTGGTTGGGCCATTGAGGGTTACCCCAAGATTGGTTTGTCCAGTTCGATGGTCCCTAAGGATAGGTTCCCTAGTTAGAGGGTACTGGAGGTGGTGCCTGAGGCTAGGGCACTTCCCATTGATTATTGTTCCAATTTGGTTGGGGCCAATATTTAGGATTGGAATTCTAGCCATAGGAAAAACTACCTCCAGTTCTTTGGTTGACAACATTCACCTCTTCCTCGACTGGAGTTGTTCTTTTCTTGGAAATTTTGATGGAATTCAATAGCTCGCATTGATCAGTGGGGTGATTCTTGTCACACACTTGACAAACGTCAATCTTGTCAACTTGTCCAAGGGACACTCTCTTAGAAAATGTTTGTTTTGACACCTAGGCAATAAGTAGACAAGGTCTTAGGATTTCTGGTTTTAGCCTGTATGCCATCTAAGGTGGTGTTTATTTGAACAAGAATGTTGGTCTTGAAGTTGGCCAATTCCTCACGAAGCTTATTTATGTGACTAGAACCACATAAGGGGTTGAATTTCTGGATACCTCCATGAGTATGGGAGAAGTTCCAACATAATTCTATGATTTCTTCCAGTCTTAGTTGGGACACGTCTCCTTTTCCCATTAAGTCTAAACTCCTCTAAGCTTTTTCATTGAGACCTTTAAGGAATAAGGTCTCTAAAATATCAAGACTTATAACTTCTCCACCACAACATTTGGATAAGAAGATAAACCTATCTAGGTAATCCTCTAAAATTTCATCCTCATTTTTCCTTATTTTAAATAGTTCTTCTTTCCTATCACTCACCCTACAATAACTTTGGTATTTCTCCAAAAACCAGTGCATAGCTAAGTATTTTAGAGTGGAAGGGAAAATGTTTAGTTTTTTATTATCATTCTTGTAGTCATATGTCTAACACAAGACTTTGAATTCAAATAGAAACTAATCAGGTTCCTTAGTAGACAAACCTCAAAAGGTTGGCAAGAAGTCCTGTGAGATATTTTTCATTGTCATATCATCATCTGCATCAATAGCGATAGGATACATGAATGCGCATGGTGGAGGGTTATCATTGTTATGATTATTGGTAGCATTTCTTCGGTCACCCATGGTGTTTAAGGGGATGTAATCCTCCTCCAAAATTTGCTCAGTGGCATGAGGTTCAAGAGTTTGCAAAAGAATATGCTCCTCAACCACTATTCATTCTCTTTCTGGGGTATACGGGAAGGTCTCAGGTTAACCCTATTCAGTCAATTCCTCAGTAAGTTCTTGATTTGAGTTTCCTTCCTCCCTACTTGTTGTTGGTACATCGATTGGGGGGGGTTTTGGTATGAATCCTCCATGTGGGCCTCATTTCCTTCCCATGCAGAAAAGAATCCAAAGACCTATTCCTATCCCTAAGAGAGGTATCCAAGATATCTCCTACTAACACTACAAAAAGGAATCCTTGGCAACGGCGCCAAAAATTGGTAGGCTATCATTAGGTCCTAACACTTTAGTGAATAATCACATCAATATATTGACCAGGTAGTGTCCAACGGCTGTATGCAATAGAGGACATCTCAACTCTCTCTTTTAGGCTTCCTAAACACTAACCAACTGAATAAAAGTTCTAAGCTAAGGGGACTCTAATCTTGAAAGCAATAAATCATCTATCTAGAAAGTGGGAAAATGACTCAACCCAGAGAATAGAAAACTAAGAATCTAAAAATCATTAACACTAAACTAGAAAGCATGGAAATGATTAATCTAAAGAATGTATAAATTGATGAAGAAGTAAAACATGTAAAGAAATTAGGAAACATTTATCTAATGCAAAAGATAACAAGCCAATTGTTAATCACAATACAATCAATCAAAAATTAACTGAAGAAAGTTTCTCCAGACATTCAAATGTTAAGCTCAGAACTATAGAATTGTTGCAACCTACAGGATTGACACTAACAACATAACATATACTCAAGAAAGTGGAATGAAAATTCAATTGTTACCTACTAAAATAAAATGCAGAATAGGAAATAGTATATGTATCTATCTATAACCCTCGAGGGGCCAGCTCTCAGGCTTGTCTACTACTACTTTAGATCACATGCACTAGAAAAATCTCTAAGTTACTTCATTCTAAAGATGAATCCATATTACACAGTAATTCAAAGAGTGGCAGGAAAACTCATATTCATATGGTATTTTTTACTCAAAAGATAAATTGGCAGCATAACGATAATCTTCTTCTTTCTTATTTGTAACAGTTACATATTTATATGAAAATGATTACCAAAAAATCCTATTTTTTAGTCGATAGAGTCTTTCAATAGATTTCCCATAGAAAAAGGGACTTTAAAGACCATGATATAAAATATTAAAGAGGCTTGCATGAGCCATAAAGTTTTTAAAACTAAAAAATAATAGAATTATAAAGACTCGGCCAAAACGTGTGTTCTTGGAATTCCGATGCCCACTCGCTAGTTTTCAAAAGTGTCAAGATCTGCATTCATTTCCCTTCTGGCTAGAATGGTGATTGGAAGTGGATTTAACCTATGAAATACTCAATACTAAACTATTAAATCAGCATAAGTTAGTTTAATTCGATTAACTCCAAGAAATAAAGTTTGTGCACTTATTCATAACAAGAGAGCAAATATTTTTCCTAAAGTTAATCAATTGGCAGGGTAATTTGGACTGAAAGGTTTAGATTTGCATATTGAGGCCATTATGTTGATAAGGTTATTTTTACCTCATCACATACATCAAAATACCTTCCATAAGATCCATAACACAAAATGATAACAAGAAATTGCATAGGAATCTTTGAACACAACTCTATCAAATGCTTTGTTCTAGCTTTGACAGTTAATCACAAAACTTCAATCTAACTTCCGGTACGAGAAAATACTGAAGTGTGGATAGGATTACTGACTAGGGTTTCCATTAATGATGACACCATATGACATGTACAATGTCTCTTTCCAAAAATTAGATCAGGTTGAGCAACTGCCACATGTATCAAGAGAGTCAAAACTAGATCATCACATGAGCATTAAGCTACAATTTTTTTTATCTAACACATTTTTTCATTGTGTAGGTATAGGTGAAATTTTCATTGTTGGATTATTTTCATCATAGAATGTGGAGTAAAAATGGGTTCCCACAATGGTTGAGCCTAGTGTGCTTCCCTCTAGATATCGAGAGGGGTATGTGATAAGCAAGAAACATTCAACTTTTCAAATAAAAACATTTTCTGTTTGAAGATCAATTCATAAGGTAACAAAGAACATTGTTCATTCATGACAACCAAGTCAAAGGTGCAATGAGGTTACCCCCTTTCACTTTGAAATGGGAATCACAAGTGACCAATGAGCTTATTTAAAATGCTTAATTAATATGCAAAATAGAGTAAAGTGCATCAATTCTCACTAAGGAGATTTGTGTATCTATAAGTTTTCATGTAATCATTGGTTTTGCTTCATTATTTTATATTATTCATTTTCTATCACAACATCATTTCTTTTGTTTTCATAATATTAAGTGCATACATTAATGGTACATCCAACCATTAAAACAACATAAAGAGCATGAATACAATAATGAGGAAGCAACAACTAATCTAGCCTCCTTGATGATACTCAAATATTGAGGAGAATGACACTATTATGATTCAAAGCTTTAGTCAAATATGTAGCCTTTGTGACTTTTCTTATTGGTATTTCATCTTAAACATGGGAATGTGATGGTTTAGTCTCTAGGTGTCAATCCCAAGATCATTATTTTCAATGTTGGAGAGGGATCCTTTGAATCCTAAGTTTATTTTCTATGTATGGGTGGTAAACATTACTCAAACTCTCACTGTCAATGATAGATGACAATGACTATGCAAAGTGTCCAAGTAAGTAACCTGCCAAGGGAAATATTTCCTTGAAGGAAGTGAAAATAAAGTTAAAGAACTAAAGATAATTTCTACTTGCATGAATAAGAAAAAAAAGAGGCACATGGAGGCAAAGTTTGAATCAATTAATGCAATAACATGAGTTTTGTGAAGAATGCATAAGTAGCATCAACCCAAGATGATAGAGTATACATAAAGGGAGATGTTTCTTCATATTCACTATATGATGGAGGTAGTGAATAACATTGAAAATTGCAAAGATACTTGCTATGACCAGTGACATAATGACTGAGAAGTAGAAAGATATCAAGACAACACAATATCACAATGAAAAGGACATCAAATGGAGGGTTTATAGTGTCAAGATCATTCACAAGAGGGAATAGTAATTTTGAAGTGCATTTTCATAAATCAAAAGAAAATCATGTTATTTAGTGATATTAACATTTTTTTAAATAAGTGGAGTGAACTTTCAACATAGGGTCCATGCCCTTAGCAATGTACATTCACCATTTACCAAGAATATTTGCATTTATAGAGCATATAATGTATAGTGGAACTGTTAATTCAAGACAAGCCAGAGAATGGCTAGGACAGTCATTTTGTTCTTTCAAAAGAAGCATGAGATTTCCTGAATATGCAAGAAGAAAGAATAGGGTTTCAAATCTTCTAGTTTCCATACAAATAGATATAATAGAGGGTTCTCTCTACATTTTAATGAAGTTGCGGCCATAGGAAGAATAAAATAGGTGAAACACGTTACAGAGGTCAAGCTTGGAGCTTCAAATTCAAGCCAAGTAAACCAACAAATCAATCATTCCTTTCAGTGAAGTGAAGAAATAAAGAGAGGCATCCATTCGAAGTGAAGAACAACACAGAACAATTTCATTCAAAGCTAAAATTGGTGTGTGTTTTATAAAACCATAGCTTGATATATATGCACAAAAAATAAAGAGACAAAGCCACGACCTATAAATAGGAAATGAAAGTCTGAGCAAAGGAGAGTGTACAAATAAAAAATCTAAGCATTTTCATGAAAAAACATGGTATTTTGTGCAAATAGAGCATGTACCACGAGGCCCAATGCATGATTGCAGAAGAGACTAAAAAAAATCTCTAGTTGAAGGATCCAGGTCAAGCTCCAAACCAACATTCAATCTCCTACATAGCTCGAGTTAGAACCCTAGCATGGCGACGCCCTCAGCAAAAAATCAAAATGCAAATGTGAAATGAAGTGGTTGCGAGCTCCTTTTGTCTTTAGGGTTTTTCCCATATGGTCGGCCTTGTGGATTTTTTCCACAATATTTAAAAATTGCATTCCTTAACTAATACCTTGGAGTATTATTTTCCTTTGCATATATTTTTCATACTTATTCATCATCATGCCTTAGTTTATTTTGTGATTTTTGAAGAAAAAAAAATGTCTATGCAACTTAAGAGTCACTTTCCCCTTGCATTAAAATCAAATGCCATGTAAATCTTGTTTTTTTTTGCAAAATCAAATCAAAGCCAAGGTTGACTTCTTTCTATTTCACAAAAGTTAAAACTGCAAAAATATTGTAAGACCTTATTAAAGTAATGTTTATAAATTGCTTTAATAAGTGTCAATTAAATTGCAGAAAATAAAAGCAAGTGTTGAGTGTCCTCAGAAACTTTTAGTTTACCTTCTATTTCTATTTGAGTTCCAATTGGGAAAATTGGAAAGATTCAGTGAACTGAGCTTTCTATTTCTTATTTTAAGTCAAAACTAAGTGATTTTTGAGTCCTTTTGGGTCAATCGACTTAGGAGGGAAACTTGCCACCTGTTTTCACTCATATTGGGTCAGTTTTGGGCCCTATTTTTGAGGTTTTTTCCCTTTGCTCAAAATGACACTTGAGTTTCTATTTTGGTGAGAAGTTAATAGAGATTCTTTCTCATTCACTCATGGAGACACATTGGAGATATATATTGGAGAAAAACTTAGTTTTTTCTCAGTTCAATTTTTTTCTTCTTTCTCTCTTGATTATTTCAAACAGATTTGTAAGGATTTGTAACTCATATTTTTAGAATATGATTATGTAGCTCCTTTCAGATCAATAAGACAACAATGTTCTCATTTTCATGGTTTGTCTCATTTTGTAGTTAATGATTTGATGTTCAATTATGATTCAATTTTTGAATCCTTTTTTATGACTCATTGTTGTAGGTTTGAGTGCAGAAGTTTCATGTAATGCAATTTGTGTGTTGTGTTTAATGTTGTTAGTGGGTTGAAGTTGTGATAAAACCTTATGTTTTTCCTTCATGCAAGCCTCTAATTTTCAAACCTTCATGCAAATTACTTATGTATTGCATTGTTTCACATGGAATTGTGAGAGTAAAAGTCTTTGTCAAAATGATTGTGAGATGAATTAGTGATTAATTTTTAAATTTTATGGTGTATCACCTCTTTAGTCTTAAGATTTCCATTTCAGTATCCTTCTATCCCTTTCCTTAGAAAGAGTCATTAGTTCTAGGTGATCTACCAAGGGAACCAACCCTCTCTAGTGATTCATTCTCATTATATGCCACACACAACTTGAGAATGTTTCCATGTTGCACATGATAGTTGAGTCTAACTCAACTAGGGTGGAATCCTCATTGATAACAAAATCATTTTCTAAAACACACTTACTCATAGGATCTCCACATGAAACAAAATAACATAATCAATATTCTTTTCATATGGATATAGTAATTCATTTTTCAAACCATGATTAATATTACCAATAAATCATATGCAACTAGATCCAAGAAAAACATCCATTGTTACACACATTATAACATCCACATGATAGGGTAATCACACATAGTGTACATGTAGGTCATGGAGACACAACCATCTCAAAAATAGCCAATAATTTGTGCCAAAATAAATCATGTGGCATGATGGTGTTAGAGCTATGCACACTTGGTTAACCCTTCCATACATTTCCACAAGTGACCTTTCTCTTGTTTGTGTAAGGATTTTAACCTCCAAGAGATAATCACACACTAGGAAGGTATTGGGTCATGGATGTCAACACAGTCAACACATATCCGTATATTCAAGTTTCTATTCATCTACTTCCTTATGTACACTCAACCAAGGTCATTCTCTCTGGACCCTAATGAGGAATCACATCACATCACAAGACCATCACTTGAAAACAAAAGAGATCCTAGTTTAGCCACCATAAAAGTAAAAATACAAAATAAATAATTTCTAGTTCAACAATATGATAAATAAATATGCACAATTGCAACACTAAACTAAGCATAACTATAAGAGGTACATGAAAATTAACTTTACAAATAGTGGATAAACTAATACATTAAAGATAAAATAGTAATTTTGGGCCTACACAAGGAAAATAAAAATCACCAATAACCAAAATAAAGTTCACAATAACTGAAATTACACATCGCATCACTATGTTACTAGAAACTAGTCACTAAATAAGAAAGGAGGGAAGTCACATCCTGACTATCAACATAGTCCTTCATGTGTGTTTAGGGCATGAACACACAAATCCCCACATGGCATAACAATGTTCCTAGAGGAAAAGGAATGCCTAGGCCACATTCCCCTCATGTGTGCAATTGTGGCATGTACACCAAAAATCCCTACACAACATGGCCATATTCCAAGTGGACAACACAAACAAGTCCATATGCCACATGGAAATGTGCCTAGTGGAGAATACACACATAGGATACATCATGGATAGTGACGTGCATCATAAATTAGATTGGTGTAATCCACTTGCCAAAGCCAAAGGTATACATGGTACGGTGCACTCATATGAATACCAAAAAAAACCTATTGTAGCAACCGTGAGGCCCTCTCTACAAGTGTGCAAGCATCCCCACACCACTCAATACCAAGTAGGTATAATGTAATATAAAATGTGTCTTCATGTACATATATGTGGAATTTTTTCCTCAATCCAAACTTACTACCATCAACAACACATAATCATCACCTAAACTATGCCACAACACTAGTGCAATGTTGCATCATATCCATGGGTACCATTTTTGGACATGGGTATATATGAAAATCATCACAACATGGTATACTCAATCTTCACATGCCGGAACAATATATACATAAAATAATGGGGTAAGAGAAAACATGTCATTGGTAACCAATACTATTACTGATGTCACCATCAATAACAATAAGGAATAGGCTAACACTATGAACCACTCAATGGTTCATTACATAGGGGAAGTAGGTGGTTCATCCTTCCTAGAAAGCATATGGGTGGAAGGATTTCTCCATGCCAATGTCACAACATATTACCACAACCTTCCTAATAGTACCATGACTCTACTTGACCCCACACATGTTGACTTGTGATTCACCCAAGTTGGGTGCACTGTCAACATGGTGAGAAATAAAAAATGAAAAACCATGATTCCACCATAATTTTAGCCAAAAACATCATCCATGGATGGGTACCCAGTACCACAATCCCATGAATACATAAATCACATATGAGATATCAATAATACACAACATAAGCACCATTACAGGGTATTCTCATCCATAGGGAATACAAAATAAATTCCTTGCCAATTTCATCTTTTTATGCATTAAAACCATTTCCTTTCACATAATTAATCCATAAATCCTTAAATTTTTCAATAATTCACCCACAACATCCACTAGGATTACTCTTTCCAAATTATAAATAAAAGTTAACCATAGCTTCATAATTGCAAGCATCACAACAAATTTAAATTTATCTCAATGATACATGAACTAATCATAATAAACTATGTGAGACCCATGGATTACATCTCCATTCACAAGGTGGTACATCATAACTCTCTCTCTCTCTCTCTCTCTCTCTCTCTCTCTCTCTCTCACACACACACACACACACACACACACACACACACACACACACAAACACACACACATAATACATCATATTTTAAATCAGCATCCCATTGAATTTCAACAAGATACCATAATTCTACCCTTTTAACAATAAAATTTACTAATTAATGGCACACAAAAAAAAAAATTTAATTAAAGGAATTAATTCCTTACCCAATGTTCCACCATGGTCCTACAAACATTCTATTCTACCAAGTGGAATATACAATCATGATGAAATCTTTGCTCAAATAAGGGTATTCAATGATCAACATGCATCAAGGAAAACATAGTCTAGTTGATTAACATCATAGGGACAATAATCTTCTCACATAAAATTCACTTAATCATGTACTTGCCATTTTGCATCTCTAATTGGGATATAATGAGTTAACATTTATATGACTTTATATCAATAACTTAATGTAGTTGGGAACCCTAGTATCACCAACATAATGCTCCTATAATGCACATTCCACTCTACATTTTGCACATAACATGCAATGTAAAACTTTGATTTTGGAATTACCAATGCAAGGTTTACTAATGCATTTTTTTCCTTACAAAAATTATTATTTAATTACTATGCACATGATTCCACTATTCCATTTTATGTCTAAACTTTACTTAATGCTATTTGATTCCATACAAAATTTAACACATACATCTTAAGGTAGGAATGCAATTTGGGGACCAAGGTATTTCACCCAAAGATATATCCTAATCCAACATCTTTCTTCATATCTATAAGATAAATTTACATAAAACATGCATTCAATTGAATCCAAGACATAATACATTATTATAAAACACTTCCATTAACTTCATATAAAAGAAAGGGGTTTCATCTTCAAATCACCACAAGGCACATAAAGCAAGATCTCATTACATAATCATAGGTATATCTCTACTTTTTCTTGCCCTGTTTAAGGCACACAACATGAGGCTCCTTAAATAAAGCAATACCACTTCACCACTCTTTTCCCACATCAACAATATAAACACATTATCATTTCTTTCACATTCAAATGCACCATTTGCATAAGAGTACATAATACTCAATCAAATCTAACAAAATAATTATTCCTTTTTCAATTAGCATTTTCACGACCACTATTATAAGAGAATTATGAAAGAAACTTAGAAACTCATAAGGTCATTTCCATTATAAAGCTCAACAAGGATATATTCACAAAAGGAAACTCATATAGCCAACACTTATTAACCAATCAAAGGTCTATCGAACCTCTAGCTCACATATATTAAGAAACCAAGCAAGGGCATATTAGGAAACACACATGTTACCCACAACCCACAGACACACCAAGGCCCAAAGATGCCCACACATAACAAGAAGGCACAAGAGAGTGGTCACTCTTTACTCCAATATTGTTGAGTATGACAATTCCTATAAGGAATCCTTCTTCCACAAATATAGGGCATGGGTCAGTATACATAACCCCTTTACAACACCATGCTAAGGAATGCAAGGAAAGAAGTCATTTGACCATCTTTAGAAAACAATCACTTGAGAAGATACACATCAAGCACACTAAAACCACATGGGAAACAACACTAACTAGAGATCCTGGTGCTACAACATGGGTTCTGATACTATATGTAATTCCTTGCCTGAACCACAAGGGAAAACTAACCAAACAACCTTTTTTGAAATGAACCAGCCACAAAACCAAAGATATGACATCAATATGTTACACTTGCACAACAATATGCACACAAGAATCATATGAAAAAAAAATAGAATGAAAACAATGAAAATAATAACTCACCATTGCATATTCAAGGTGGAAAGAATAGAAGAATAACCACACATGGGATAAATCCACCATGTAGAACAAGAGAGAGAGGGAGAGAGAGAGAGAGAATATCCTACAAAATGGTTGGTTTCAAGCCATAATCGCATTCTCGTGCAACACAACTCTAGAATAGGATGACAGAATCATCATCCTCCAATCTACATATAAACTCACTTAACCAACTAGAAAAAGGAAAAATTTTAACCAAACAATTCCAAACTAGGAAATATAGAATCTCCACTAACTGGAATGACAATAGGTCACTTCCAAACAAACCACACACTTCCCAAGATGTCTTGTCGCAATGTGACATCACAAAAATAGAAATATACTACAAAACAACCCCTCAATACCTATGAGTAGTTTTGAGAACAATAACAAGACCAACCAAGAAAGTTTACAACCTTCCCAAGACTTCAAAATACTAAGTGCACAATCTCCCTAACCCTAGGTTTTCCAATTGGGAAACTTCAAAAGAGTGCATGGAAAAAATGTAGGAGAACTCATAAGTCCACAATGAATACACTTAGGGACAAGTTCAAGACATCATTAGACCCCCAAGAACATAATGAACAATTTCCATTTATATTGTTTACCCATACAAGGTCTAGAAACTTAGAGGAATGAACAGGTGGTCTAGAAACTTAGAGGAATGAACAAGTCCGGGGAGAGAATAAACTTGACTAGGTTTTTGAAGGAATAGTTGAAAAAAATGACTACCACAATAAAACAACAGAACATAAAAATTATTCAAAAATGGAAATAGGCTTAAAAAAATATTTGCTAATGTTGGTTAAGAGGATTTACATTCTATTTTCATATGTGAATGAGGCCACCCAAACACAAGAACAAACCACCCAAATAGAGAGGAAAATTTGAGCCTATCATCCCTCATAACTAGGACACCCCATTGATGAAAAGGCTACCCAAACACACTTAGTAACATTCTAGGTGAGTTTAGCTATTGTTGAGATGACTAGGCCACCTAGATGTAGCACCAAGCCACCCAAACTCACTAAAAGGCACATATGTTCTTTTTAAACCAAAAATAAATGTTTCTAAGTTAATTTTAGACTTCCAATACATAAATAAAGCATCATACATTAATGATCATACCCAACACTAACATTGAGACATGTAATTAGGGTTAAAACACTAACATTTGGAATTGAATTACAAGCCATCTCAAGAGAGAGGTTCTTTTACAAATAATATTATAATTACATAAGGAAAGGACTTAAATTTCCTTCCAATATTAAACTACATTGAACTTAACTAATTTCAAAGAAAATGAATAAAAGAGAGAGATAATGATGTCATTTTCACTTCTCAAACCTTTGAACCCCAATGGTGGTTCCCATGCTACCATCACATGTGAAACCAACAAGGTTCAATCTCACTGTGCTAGGATATGGTCACATGGCCCAAAATCACTAACAAAATACAAATTGGGAGAATGCTTACACACATGCCAAACATGTTGCATACATATCACACATGTAATGCAAGATTAATCAACACCACATGATAGTTCAATACACAAAACCCATTGGCATGAACACAATGGAATAACCAAGTAGTCCCATTGGAAAAAATCACCAATGGAGTATGCAAAGGAGTCCTCATCTTCCTAATAGCCAATGGAATATACATAATTCACATTGGGCACATCCACCTATGGATGAAAATACCAAGCACCAAAACATAAAATGTGGCACATAAATAAATGCAATAGTTTGATGCAACAAGTTTTTTTAACATAATCTCAAATATTCTAAGACAAGAATTCAGAAAGGAGGATTCAAATCCCCCATTCCAAGTCACTCAATTTAACATTAAAATTAAAATTTTCTAACTATTCTTCAATGCCAAAAACTATAATTTACTCACAAACTCCATTAAAATTTCATCAAAAATTGAAACTAAATATACCCTTTGGTAAACAAAGTTCCCAACAGGTCTATTTGAAGCCATAAAGTACATAAAGTTTGCATACAATACTCAATACACCCCATAATTCTATGAAATATAAATAATTGGGAGGTTCTAACACCCCACCAATTCATTTGTGATGTAGGAGCATCCTTGGTTGTAAAGAAATCATGTATCAACCAAAACATTTATTTTCTTGCATTTCGGTCTGTAGTAGTTTCAACATTTCATTCCATATTTCACTACATTTTCATTTCTTAGCTCAAAGAGAAATATATAGCATCTACATGAGGTCATCCACATCATATACATATTTCAGGATATTTGCATTAGTTTGCATAAAGTTATCTCTCTCAGAATTCATTGTCATTTCTCAGTCTAAGCATTTGGAGCTAACCTAGTCCAGATTCATTATGTGGACCTATTCTAGAGCATGTGGAGCTTAATGGAGCATCATAAAAGCATTTTAGGTCCAAGGGGATCTTTCTTGGAGATATGAAATACATTTCATCTTACAAAGGATTACCTTTCATGTTTTTAAGGCTGACCTACACACTTGATCATTCATTGGGGTTTGTAAACCCTTGAGGCCCACACAAAGCATTATTGGAGCTAGAGAATAATATTTAAGATAACTTGTAATTGATAGGAAAGAAGTATGAGTTAGTGATTAGATATAGGATTAGATTAAAATATTTTTGGATATTCAGATCTGGTTGTCAAATAAGGCCTTTGGCCAGTTGTAATGCCCTTGTGAAAGGTCTATGAGCCATAGTTACTTCGCATATAAGGCATATGATGCATGTAATATTTCCAATTGATGATTCAATAAAGATCTATGTTTGTTGAGTAATCCTTGTGTTTTTTTGTTGTTGTGTTGACTCTAAGCTACATGGTTGGATGACTCTTTCTGGAACCTCCATCTGTGACTACACCAAGTGGTATCAGAGTGAGTTTTTGATCCTTTAAGGAATTCCTTCTGGTGAAAAAATCACCTACCTAAGGAAGACTACACGTGTTTTCAACTAATCATCAACTGTGAGGTAGTTGAAACCCTTGTAGCTAGATCATCGATTTTAGGTAGTTGCACCAGATCCAAGGAGAGAGATGTTTCCAAGGAGAGCATCTACTATGGTGAATGTTGCTAGATGAATGGATGAGATGTTAGAGATGATACAAGTAATGTGAGTTCAATTGGATGTTGTAGAAGAAGATAGAAGGAAAGGTCTAAACCCTAGACATGAGGATGAAAGTGATGAAGAGTTAGATCCTATTGCAAATCACAATGAAGAAGCCCTAGAAAAGAAGAATAAGAATTAGATCAAGTGAAGATATTGAAAGCTATTTCCAAGATTGGTAAGTGACCTAGAATTAAAATTCAAAATTACATAGGAAATTTAAATCTTGATGAATTGATTGATTGGATCAATGATATGGAAGAATCCTTTGAATATGAAGAAATTGAAGATCCAAAAAGAGTGAGGATTTCAAAGAAAAAGTTGAAAGGACATGTTGCTATATGGTGGAAAGAAGTTCAATTAGATAGAAATAGAAGAGGAAAAGAGAAAATCATAAAATGGTGATAAAATTGAAGAATCAATTCATACGAGCTGATTATGAGCTTGAATTGTTGAGAAGATTGCAGAACCTGAGGAAAAAGGAGAAGTTTGTGAAGGAGTGTACTTAAGAGTTCTACAAGATGATCATTAGAGCTAGACATAGTGAAGAATGAAAAGAGAAAGTGGCAAGGTACATCAGTTTATTGAGAGAAAACATCTAAGAAGAATTGAGCCTAGTGAAGATGACATCAATTGAGGAGGCATACCAATTGATATTGAAGGTAGAGGAAAAGATGAAAAAGAAGTTTGAACAAAGCCAATGGAGTGAAAGAGGAAGATTATAGAGGAGTGGATCATAATATAGAGAGAGATGACTTTATGTAGAGAAAAATAAGGATGGTAAACCCTACCACAATGAAGAGAAGGATTGTAATTGATACTGCAGAGGAAGAGAAGATAGAAATTTCTATTGTAGTGATAGAGGAGGCCATAATTCCCACTGCAATGATGGATATAGGAGAGAAGAAGGAAGATCTGAGAAGAGACTATTCAAAGGAACCTGTTTCAAGTGTGGAGGTGGAAAGACATAGAGCATTTGAATTCTATCAAGGAAGCATTGGTAAAATAACTAAGCATATCCAAAGAGCAACTTATGTTGATGAAGAACCTGTTGGATCTACTAATTTAGTTGGGAAACCTGAGAAAGGTAAATCATTGGTAATTAGGAGATATTTGATGCATGAAGAAATGATTGAAGAAGCACCATAAAGAAAGAGTTTGTTCAAGAAAATATGTACGTTTGGAGGAAAGGTATGTAAGGTTATCATTGATAGTGGTAGCACTGATAACCTAGTTGAATTTGAAGAGATTTGATGAGGGAGCCTCCCCTTATAGACCAAAACACACTCACCACACAGGTTTGCACAACAAAAATATGCAAAGAGAACAACGATATTTTATTGATGGAAAAAAAACAAACTACAGAATCTCATGGGCCTTCTGAGTACAACACATCAGTTACAATCAATCCAGGATGTAGACTAGAGCCTTCTACTTTCACTCTATGATCACCTATCTCAGACACTACTACAGGCTACTCTGCCCTGTCCACCTCTCTTGTCTCCACTCTCATGATGGGTATATATATCTTTTCTCTGTCATCACCAGCAAGCCTTCTGCTTCATGTTAGCCTTGAACTTCTTTCTTTCCATGTTGTCATAGCATCCTCTTGTCATCCAATCAACAATGAAATCACTATGAGGTTACCTCATTATTAGGAGTACAATCACATAGCCAATGTCCACATTGATCCACAACAACGATGTGGGATCAACAAGTAATATTATGCCAAGTATCGCTATCTTATTGGCCTTCATTTATTGCCTTTAACCTGCTTACATATCTGTCATCCTTCCTGCCATCGGAATATCACCAAGACTCCAACTCATCTCCCTCTGAAACCACCATGTCACATCGATAAATCTCTTATTGGAACATCATCAAAATTTTGAATAGACTCTGAAAAAATCCCACATAACCATGTATGTTTCCCCGACATCACCACCACCACATCATTGATGAGTTATCAAAGAGACTCGAGAGAATGTCTTGCCAAAAACATAAGGTCACCTCAACACAATGATCAATTGAGCCATAGGCCATCAGAATGTCAAAAATACATTCACAATTCTCTTGCCGATGACCGTCACTCATGCCGATAAACCAATACACTGTACATCAAATGATGAAGTAGCTCCTCCCACAAGTTGATTTCTCTACAAGCTCAAACTCAGCCCTTATTGAGTGGAATAAATCAAATCAATGCAAGATCACTCTTTGGCCCTGGATGCTCCTGCATCAAGATTGAAACACCCAAACCTCTATAGGATAGCATGCATTCAAGATGAGCATAAGATATTGGTGAATGATCATTTTTTGGTAAAATTTCATATAATGATGAAGTATTGTGTGGTATTATGCCTATGGATGCATATCATTTACTATTAGGAAGACCAGGGAAATATGATACAAAATAAATTCATGATGGAATAAGTAATACCTATACTGTGACTTCAAATAGCAAGAGAATTAAGTTGATACCTTTGGAGGAAGAGGACAAAAAGGAAGTATGTAGAAATACCAGACTAAGTTTGGTAGATGGAAGGATGTTTCTAGATGGATTGAGGTATGAGAACCTATGTTTTAAATTGATTCCATAGAAGAGTGGCAAACTGAAAGCAAATAATTCTACTACAAAGAATGAAGAGGTAGGAAAACTAATGATAGAGTATGAATATATCATATAAAAAATGTAGTAGATGGACTCTCACTAGTCTTGAACATCAGTCATCATATAGATCTAATACCTAGAGAATTTTTTCCAAACAAAGCAACACATAGAATGACACTATTAGAGAATGTAGAATTGAGCAGACATATACAAGATATGTTGAAGAAAGGGTTGATCAAAGAGAGCTTAAGCCCATGTGTGGTGCCTGTTGTACTTGCACCAAAGAAAGATGGAGAGTGAAGAATGTGTACAAATTCTAGAGAAATCAATAGGATTACTATCAAGTATAGATTCCCATTTCCAAGGATGGATGACATTATGGAGCAAAGTATTTCACAAAGACTGACCTAAAGAGTGGATACCATCAAATTAGGATCAGAGAAGGAGATAAATAGAAGACTACATTTAAGACTAATGAAGGATTGTATGAATTGTTGGTGATGCCTTTTGTATTGACCAATGCACCTAGTACTTTCATGAGATTGATGAATGAGGTACTCAAGAAATTCTTGGGTAAGTTTGTCATTGTTTACTTGGATGATATTCTAATTTTTAGTAATAATAGAGAAGAACATTTATGACACATTAGACAAGTATTGAAAAGGTTGAAAGAAGAGAAGTTGTTGATCAATATCAAGAACTATAGCTTTATGAAGACATAGTTGGTATATCTAGGTTTTGCTATTTCTACTAGAGGATTGGCGATGGACCCTGAGAAAATTAGAGAAATTATTGAGTGGCCTACACTGGCGAACATTGGAGAGGTAAGATCATTTCATAGAATAGCTAGTTTCTACCAGAAGTTTATCAAAAGCGTTAGCAGAATTTGCACACCTATGAATGAAACAATGAGGGGAGATAGGAAATACTTTAACTGGATATCCAAAGCACAAATAATTTTTGAATTATTGAAGAAAAATGTGATGGAGCAACTAGTGTTATCATTACTTGATTTTGATAAAGTATTTCAAGTTGATTATGATGCCAGTGGAAATGCAATAGGAGTAGTGTTGAGTCAAGAAGGAAGACCCATGGCTTATTTCAGTGAGAAGTTGAATGATGCAAGAAGAAGATATTCAATTTATGATAAAAAATTCTATGCCATAATTCAAGCCTTGAAGAAGTGGAGACATTATTTTTTTCCGAAGAATTTTGTGTTGTATATTGATCATCAAGCTTTGCAGTATTTGAACAGTCAGTGAAAGTTGAATCAAAGATATTTGAGATGTGTTGAGTTCTTGTAGGGTTATATATTTGTGTTGAAGCATAGGAGTGGAAAGTCAAACAAAGTTTCAAATGAATTAAGTAGGAGAAGGAATTTTCTGACAAAAATGAGGGTAGAAGTGTTGAGATTTGAAGAGATGAAGCATATGTATGAGGATGATCTAGATTTTGCTGAAGCATGGAAAGAATGTAAAGGACTAGAAGTGACAGAAAAGAGTCAATGGTTGGATTATTTAATTTAGGAATACATGTTCAAGGAAAATTATTTATGTATTCTAAGGAGTTTAATGAGGGAGAATTTGATTAAGGAGAAGAATAGTGGAGGCGTTAGCAGGATTTTTTGGAGTAGATAAGATAGTAGCTTTGGTGAGTGAACATTATTTTAGGTTGTAGATATATAAGGATGTCAGCAAGTACATTCAAAGTTGCAAAATTTATCAAGTAGCAAAAGGAAGTAGTTAGAATACTAGATTATACAAACCTTTTACAGTACCAGAGACACCTTGGGAAGATATAAGCATGGATTTCAAGGTCAATGTAGGATCATGGGGGTCCAAATTAGGCCCTTAAGTGGCAATGAAAATTTAGAAAAATAGAGTTAGGATACTTGACATAAATATTTGAATAGGTTATTAACATAATTTGAAATATATGCAAGAATGAAATTTATAGAAAATTGAATGTAGTTTCTAAGATACTAGTCCTCTTTTGGAAAAATGTAAATCTATTTTATAAAATTTTGAAATTTCAATGTACAATATACTAAATTTTCAAGAAAAAAGAAGAAGTAGGTGTATGTCTGACCAACCTAAGTACATGCAATTTTTATTTTTTTTGAAACTTTCAATATAAGTAGAGGACACATGCCCAAATGTGCTACATTTTTTTAATAATTTTTTGCAAGTAAATAATTAGTTATGAATTTTTATTAGAATTTTTTAAAAAATATTAAAACTTGTTTGTGTGACCACCATAACTTGGTCAAAAATTTATGAAAATATTTTTTTCTTTTTTAATCCTATAGTATGGGAATCATAGAATGTGTCACATCTTTCATATTCAAAAAATGTGAAATCATTTAAGAATTATATATTTTTTTCAATCAACCTATCAATTAGGACTTTAGTTAGAATGCATGCACAAAATCAATAATAATTATCTATTTAATTACAAATAAGTCATATATTATATTGGTGGAATGCTAAATTTTTTATCAATAAACCCTTTTCATTTCATCAGATTTGGATTAAAAAAATGTCACTAGCCACTTTTGGGTCATATTACCACTTTTTGGACCCCCATGATCCTACACTCACCCTTCATTTTAGGATTACCAAGAACCCAAAGAGGATATGATTCTATAATGGTAGTAGTGGACAAATTTTCTAAAATTACACATTTCATTCCTTGCAAGAAGACTAACGATGATGTACATGTTGCTGACCTATTTTTGAAGGAGATTGTGAGACTACATGGATTACCTAAGAGTGTAGTTTTAGACAAGGACACCATGTTCATTGGACACTTTTGGAGGATATTTTGGAAGAAGATGAAAATAGATCTGAAGTTCAGCTCAACATATCACCCACAGACAAATGGAAAAACCAAGGAAGTAAATAGAAGTTTGGGTAACTTGTTGAGATGTTTGGTTGGGGATAAAGCAATAAATTGGGACATAGTTCTACTATAAGTAGAGTTTGAATACAATAATTCAATAAACCAGAGTACATGGAAGACACTACTTAAGATTATGATAGGAGTACATCCTAAAGGAGTGACAGAGCTAAGAGACATTTGTATGGAGAATAAGAGGAGTGCAAAAATAGAAGAGTTTGTAGGATTCACGAAAACATTCCATAGTCAAGTCCAGAAACACTTGGAGGACATGAACAGTAAGTAGAAGGAGACATAAGAAGCTTGTTTTTGGAGATGAAGTGATGGTATATCTCAGGAAGGAAAAATTTCTAGTACGAACATACAATAAGCTAAAGATGAGGAAGTTTGGACCATGTAAGATTCTCAGGAAATTTTATTTTGAAAATGCATATGATGTAGAGTTACCAAAGACAATTGGTATATCACCTATTTTTAATATTGCAAACATCTATGAGTATCATGAAGGATATTCAAGCAGTAGTAACATAGAAGTGGATGACCACATCAATCACTAGAGGAGATTGAGCATATTTTGGATACTAGAACCAGAAGGAGCACTAGGAACAAGCAGTACAAGGAGTACTTGATAAAGTGGAAAGGTGAACCAGTGGAGGATTCATCATGGATTTATCAAGATGAAGTGGAACACTTTTGTTTTCCTCTAACCCCTAGAAAGTGAGGGACTCACCTTCTTCCAACCTCTGGTGTTTGATACAAGAGCATCCTTGGTTGTAAAGCAATCTTGTATGAACCAAAACATTTATTTTATCACATTTCAATCTATAGTAGTTTCAACATTTCTTTCTATATTTCACTGCATTGTCATTTCTCAACTCATAGAGAAATATTTAGCATCTACATGAGGTTATCTACATCATATCTATATTTTAGGATATTTTTATTAGTTTGCAAAAATTTATCACTCTCAGAATTCACTATCATTTCTCAGTCAGAGCATTTGGAGCTGACCTAGTCCAAGTTAATTATGTGGACCTATTCCAGAGTATGTGGAGCTCAATGGAGCATTGTACAAGCATTTTAGGTGCAAGGGGATCTTTCTTGGAGATCCACAATATGTTTCATTTCATGAAGGATTACCTTTCATGTTTTAAGGCTGACCTACATGCTTGAACATTTATTGGGTTTTGTAAACCATTGAGGTTGATGCAAACCATTGTTGGAGTTGGAGAATCATATTTAAGATCATTTTTAATTCATAGGAAAGTAGTGAGAGTAAGTGATTAGATTTTGTATTATATTTAAAATATTTTTAGATATTTGGATTTGATTGTCGAATAAAGCCTTTGGCCATTTGTAATGTTGTAATGCCCTTGCAGTGGGCATGTGATCCCTAGTTACTTTGTGTATAAGGCATATGATGGATGTAAGATTACCAATTGATGATTGAATAAAGATCAATGTTTGTTGAGTAATTCTTGTGTTATTTTTCATTGTGTTGAATCTAAGTTGCATGGTTGGATAACTTAACCAATTTGCAACCTTTCAAAATGAAAATCAATAAGCATTTGAGGAGATATGAAAAAATTACATCTCAATTTATCAAAATTTAAAAAGATATCTTTAAACACACACCCACAAATGCATGAATCCATGCATGAGAATGATCTCCTACCAATTCCTCTCTAGATACTCCAAACCTCATCCAATTTTCCCTCCAATTGCTCACCCAATCACTAAAACAAGAATTTGGAGAGAATAGGGTTTTTTCATCTTCAAATGTCTCATAAATAAAGCATGAAAATGAAAATAAATGTCTTTTCCCTTTTAACCCCATTTTCCTTTTCTAAAATAAAATAATAAAATATATTTTCTTTTAAAAATAATTGTATTTGATTCCCATTTTCACCCAAGCTAGAATAAGACATTTAAATATAATTCAATTTGCTATTTTACCGTTAAATAATGATTTAAGTCTATATAAGCCTATTTTTTCATTATTTGTAGCAATTCAAACTCAAATCAATTAAAATTAATATAAATTATATTTCCAAATTCTTCAATTTGAAACTCCCACAAATAACTCCAAATCTCGATAATCAATTGAATTCATTCCCCAATTATCATTCAACATTTAAGTTCACTATTAAATCCATATAATCATTTAACTGAATTAAATTGTAGAAATAGGAAATTTAACAGGACATCAACCACACATTCATGGGGCATCCAAAAAAGGGTTACAATATCTAGAATTATACCAATGGTGGTATCTAAGTCAACACAAGTAATATAAAAAGGGTCTTGCACTTAGATCGAGTACAATGGGTAAGGAAAAATAATAAATGGCCAATGTGACATCTCTTTATAACCATTATTGGGGTATACTCAAACTATTGAGTCAATTGGATAAATACCTAGTACCTTTAACCACTCAATGCACACTTCAAGCATACCTATTCCATAGATATACATAGCCAAATCATCACATAAATACCCAATGGTGTACAAGATCATATCCATAATTATATTACATTTAAATGATATTGTTCATGATAGTATTTAATTAAACATCTATATTAATGCATATATTCATGAACCAAAATATAATAATAGTCGCTTGGTCAAGCCCACATCATGCATGCATCCCAAGAACACCTCCAAAATAAAATATATCCATCCCATTTCAAGGGAATTGACCTCAAATCACATATGCACTTTAGTTCCATTTACATCAAGAATACTAATTAAATAACCATAGTGTTGCAAGTATGAAGATGTTGTCATTGATGTCAACTAGTTGTTGTCATTGATGTCATGGAAGTTGGATAGTGATTGTATATGTGGAGAATATTGAGAAAATTGTATGGCTGACCTTGGAAGAGTTTCAAGGTTGAAGACGATATAAGTGCAAGCTGAGATGTTGATGAAAGACAAGATAGATGTGAGATATGTATGTGAGATGCAAATTTGAGCAAACCAACATGAATTTCATGTCAGGGTTCCGAAGGTAGTAAGCTGAAGGAATCCGACATATTTCATGTGAGACTACGAAAGTGTGCAAGTAATTATGGTGGACTTCCTATTGAATTGAGATCGTTTTCTCTCTGTAGCAATCCTCTTCTATCTTCTTTGTAATTCTATGGTAGTGATCCCTCTAGGCAGTGATCCCTCATTGGATAGTGTTCCCTTTCTTGAAAGTGATATTTTTTGGTAGTGTTCCTTTGTATTTGGTTTTGGAATTCTTTATATTGTGAGCTAATCCTCATCGTGGTTTTTCCCTCATTAGTTTTTCCATGTAAATCTGGTGGTATTGTGTGCATGGTTTTATTACTTTCAGTTTCTATTTTTGCACTTAATGATTTGACACATGAATTGAGTAAAGGTTTTGTGAATGCTAGTTGATCTAACTTCTTGTGAGAGTTTTAAAGGTTAAAATTTCTACAACTGATTCACCCCCCTCTTAGTTGTCTTGTTAAACAATTGGTATCATAGAAAGGTTCCTTGGAGAAGAGCTTAACTTCTTAAGGAAGGTTTGCGATGGTGAACAAGATCACTATTGAGTGTCCTAGGTTCGATGCGACTGACTATGCATTCTGGAAAACAAAGATGGAAGGATATCTAGTATATTATGGATATGAGATCAAGAAGTCTATTCAGAACTAGTATGTTTCTCTTGCAAATGGTACAAGTATTGCTAATGAGATCAAAGCATATGAAATCAACAATAAGGAAAGGTTCATTATTGTTAATAGTCTTTCACATTCTGAAGTAGTTAAAGTTATGAATTTGAATACTACTAAAGAGGTCTAGGATAAGTTGGAAATGATGTATGAAGGAGATGAAAAGGTTAAACAAGCAAAGTTGCAGAACTTGGAGGCACAATTTGAGATCCTACAAATGGGTGAAGATGAGAACATCAAATCCTACATGCAAAGAGTTGATGAGCTGGTAGGTGGGATGAGAAAACTTGGTGCACAAATATATGAATCTAGGATAGTGAAGAAGGTACTCAGAACTCTCCCTGATATATACAGTGAAAAAGTATCTGCTATAGAGGGAATTGTGGATTGTAATACTTATACTAAAGATTAGATGATTGGTACTTTAGCTTCATTTGAAATGAGAAAGCTTAGGTTAAAAAATGGAACAAAGTTAGAAACTACTTTCAAGGCTACAAAAGTGGAAGATCCAGATGAAGGCAATCTTGATGAAGTAGAAGAAAATTTTGTAAGAAGAATGAAAAGGGCTCTGGTAAGTATCAAGGTAAATTACCATTCAAATGTTTTAGCTATGGAGGAATAGGTCATTATGCTTCAAGGTGTATATAAGAGAGTGGAAAGAAACAAACATAGACAAGATAAATACAATAAAGGAAAGATAATCAAAAGAGCATATTATGTCAATGAAGATGTTGGTATTTTTGATGATGGAGATTTTGATGATAATGAATGCTTGTTCCTAGCTTTAAAAGATGAATTCTACTACTGCTAACACTGGAAGATACATGAAGGAAAGTGCTCCAAAGAAAGTTGAAGAAATTGTGGTCTCTGCTTTTCATGCTAAACAAGAGGAGAACTATTGGGCTGTTGACAATGGCTACTCAAATCACATGACCTAAGTTTGTTAAACTTGAGAAATATGATGGAGGCTTAGTTAAGTTTGGAGATGTTCTGGTGATAAGATCTATGTGATAGGTTCAATTAGTTTTGATGACAAGCATAATATTGATGGTGTCTACTATGGTAAGGGTTTGAGACATAATCTCTTGAGTGATGGACAAACATGTGTAAAAAGGGATATAATCTTGTGTTCAAGGATGAAGAATGTGAAATCAGAAAAGGTCTTGAACTGTGATTGTTTTTGATAAAAATACTGAAGGAAACATCTATCAAATTAAAGGTGTTGATGGACATTTATTTATGTCTCATATTAATGACAGTTGGCTATGGCACCAGAGGGTGTGTCATATGGATTTTGACATGGTGAGAATTAGTGTAGTACAAGTTGTGAGAGATCTACCAAGAATTACAAAACTTGTTAATGTAGTCTACAAGGACTGCTAGTTTGGAAAGCAAGCTAGAAACAACTTTAGGTCAAAGGAACAATCTACTGCTAGACTACTGGATTTGATTCATACAGATCTTTGTGGTCCTACAAGGGTGAGAAGTCTACAAGGTGACATGTATTTTATTCTTTTGATTGATGATTACTCTAGAATGACATGGGTTTCTTTTCCTAGAGAGAAATTTGATGCATTAGAAAAATTCAAGGCATATAAGGAAATGGTTAAGAAGGAAGCAAATTTGAAAATAAAATGTTTGAGGTCTGAAAGAGGTGGTGAATTCACCTCCAATGAATTTAACATGTTTTTTGAAGCCCATGGAATAAGAAGACAATTTTCTACCCTTAGAATGTTAGGATTACAAGGTAGATTACTTTCAGTTAAATGCATATTTGATCAATAAAACAGAGAAATAAAACACCCATAAATTTTAGACGACAAAAGAGGAACACAAATATTTTACGTGGTTCACCCAAATCTGGGCTACATCCACCAACAAGAGGGTCCAAAATATATTAAACTCCCATAAAGTAACCTTTAAAATGAAATGCAAAGACATGCAACAACATGCAGCAATGTTTTTCATCACGTTTTTCACTTGCTGGTTATACACAACCATGGCTATAGGTACCCGCAGCTTCTGCATTTTTCTATACACTACTCTTTGATTTTCTGCTAACATTTTTCATTACCTGCTTCCCTCAAAACTCATCACCGAGTGTTCTAATATGATCCCACACATGTCCCATTAATTACCAATGAAGTGTGGACCTTGGTTGTGCCTCATGCACCTAATAACACATTTTCTTTGGGTGGCTACATTTAATATTTCCAGTTGTCCATTAAATTTATATTAAAAATATTGTAACTAATCACTTCCAACATTTAACATTTATTTGTAACCATCCTTTTAGATACAAGAACAACATGAATATTTAATAAGTGCAACAAATTATTTAATGAAAAAATTAATATGAGGATTTTATTTGAGTTTGATTGGTCTCCATAACACAACAATCTCCCACTTCAAGATAGATTAGACTCCACTCCATACCATCTCCCACTTAGGGACCGATCATAACATCACTGCCCCTACAACTCCCACTAGAAATCAACATCTTGGACCCTATTGTGCTGCTCTTCCTAAATTGAACCTTAAAAGCCAACCGAAGTTGAAGAGGAGATCGGCTTCTCCCTTGTCATGACCTTCGTAAACATATTTGTTGGATTGTCATCTATATGTATCTTTTCTAGCTTGACATGTCCATCCTCCAATATCAATCAAATGAAATGATAGCTCAACTATATGTGTTTTGTTTTAGAGTGCAAGGAAAAATTATTTGGAAGATGTATAGTATTCTAACTATCTATAAACAAGTAACTTTCATTTTTAGGTTTTCCCAACTCTTCCATTAAAGGTTGCAGCCATATAATCTCTTTTGTTTCCTTTGTTGCAACTACATACTCTGCCTCCATGTTGGATAAATAAACCACCTTTTGCAAATGAGAAATCCAACTCATTTTTGTCCCACCAACTATAAGTACATAACTTGTGGTACTTGTTGGCCTCCTATAATGATTTAATAACTAAGCCATTACAACCATGATTCAGAGATTGGACATCTAACCTGAATAGTTAATTCAATCATCATGAAGGTGCATTTAACTTTTCAACCTAGGGACGTGAACTTGAAATGGGCTAGCACAGTATGTGCACTAGGAACTCAAAGAAGCCATTTTCATTCTACAGCTAAGGAACACACATTACTGAAAGTAAATTGCTTAG
Organism: Sequoia sempervirens; assembly: GCA_007258455.2. Taxonomy (NCBI): domain Eukaryota; kingdom Viridiplantae; phylum Streptophyta; class Pinopsida; order Cupressales; family Cupressaceae; genus Sequoia; species Sequoia sempervirens. The sequence goes on from VDFB02373365.1 coordinate 239,378,085, forward strand.
AAGGGAATAACATAAATTCCAATCATCAAACAACAACTACATCAAACTAAAATGCATAACAAAAATGAAAATCTGAGCAACAAACAAGGCACTACTTTGTCTACTTTAGCTAGATGAACAATCACAGAATGAAATTCTAGTGGCTGCAGGAACAGTTGATGCTAGATTTCTAACTAATTACTAAATAGAAAGTAATACTAAACTAGTAATAAAATAAAGGATGGATTACTCACCAAGTGGGCCCCCTTAGATAAGTATCCTCTAAAACTAATGAGAACTGAGATGCTCGAACTCAAAACTTATTTTATTCACTGTAAATCATGAGTGCAAAAGAGTAATGTATTTGTATTACTAAAAACTTGAGAGTGCAAGTACAATATCAAATCATGCAACCTCCTAAGAAGGAGCATCAAACCCTTATTTATACTATCAACTAAACAAGGAAATCAACTCCACAACTAGGAGGATGCCATTTAGGGAAGAAAAAGGAAGTGGAGCAGCAACGGTTATGCATGCATGGAATCTGGTCATACATGTAGTTCCATATGCATATTTAGCACAACAGTAACGCTCGTGTCTACTCAACATCATTAAAGTTGACTACAAGGAGGTTACATTCATTTGCATGAGGAATCTTCTGTTTTCAACCTCCTTTGACCTTTGAGCAATTCCTTTGCTGGTGATGTCTTCCTCAACTTAGCATCCTCAAATTAAATCTGCATGGTAATGTTAATACTCACAATAACTACATATCTATAACCACCTTAAGGAACATTTATTAACCACGTGCAAAATCAATATAGATAATCCACATAATACACCAATGTCATTAAAACTTGCAGAAATAGGATTAAGCCCAATGTCTATGGTTTGGGGGAAACGAAAATATCAACATTTAGCATCAAAGTCCATGACAACTACCAACAAATAAACTATAGATTCTACCCAAAATTGAACCAAAAACTAGGCTCATCACTCTCCCCAACCTAATGTTTTGTTGGTCCCCCAGCAGGGGAAGGGTTGTTCTTCTGTTTGGTTAAAGCTCTAAAATTTGCAACTGATAGTTGTCCCACATTAGAGTGTGTTGTGTGTGAATCAGGATCCTAATAGAATCCTCCCAATCTGTCCAATCTACTCCATCTTTGTCTCTCTACAACAATATCATATTGGTAGAACTTGAATTTTTTCACAGGCCACATGAGAATGGGTGGTTGAAAAGTTAGGGGGAGCCAAAATCACCCTTTTTTCCTTCCACTATGAATATATCTATCAATTATTTTAAGAGCTACTACATAGTTTTGGATGGAATGAGGCTCATCTTGTTTGAGATCATCTATTAGGCTATTCCGTCTTTGTGAGAGATATATTTTCATGGTTTCCTCCTTTGTTGTTGTCTTTCCTCATACTCACTATAAATTGCTTCTATCTAAGGCATAATCCTATTACCATAGCTAGGTCTAAAAATAATTTTGTGCCATGCCCTAAAAATGTCCCTTGGATTCCTTGATTTAGCCCTAATGGATAGAGGGATGTTAGACTCCAATTACTTATAAGACCCATATTGTTGTCCCCAACTAATCTTGTTTTGCACCCAAGACATAAATGCCATTAATTGGACATCCCCAACATACAACAATGGATTCCAATCATGGTCTTGAGTTACAACATAATTATGCAAATAAAACTCGCATAGAAAATTCTTCATTTCAAGGGAAGCAATTCGATAAGCATTGAAAAATTCAACAGGGGTGTCAACAGAAGGATTCAAACCTGAGACAATTCTTGCCAGTCTAAAAGAGAGATATTTCTCCTTCAAATGTAGAGCATAGACCCTTGGAGGGGTTCTACATTCCAAAATTTGTGGTACCAAGGTTTCCATATCATCCACCCTCTCCTTCAGGGTGGAAATTTTTGCATCCTTATTTTCAATCTCCTCATCTCTCTTTTGTATTTCTTTCTTCAGTTTTTGTTTTTAATTTTTCCATTCTTCCTCTCTTCTTTGTATCTCTTTCCATAAATTAAAAATTTCCATATGTATTGTAAAATCAAGAGGATTATTAATTCCTTCAGGTATCTTCTCTGACACTAATGCTAACTACAAGGATTTAGGTTGTCCCATCAATTTTGGCTGTAGGGGTACTATTTCTCCTCCCACTTCTTATTGTGGCTACAGGAACTCCTGATTTGGTTCTGGTTGTTGTTGCAGGACTTCTTGCTCATGCTACAGGAAACTCTAATTTTTCTCAAACTCTTCTCCAATGTTAGCAAGATTGGCCAGTGTTATGTTTGCTACTGTCTTAAATATGTCCTCTTCTTTGAAATTCTCCTTCCCCATTGGAGCTTCTATTTATGCTTGTGGTATTTCTTTTGACTTAGAGATTTCCTATGGAGATGTAACAAATGTTGGCCCAACATAGGATAGTGGATCTAGTGGCATACCTTGTCTTGGAGCCCAAGGTTTCTTTTGTCCAACATAGTAGACTTGGTCTTCTTCAATCTGGATTCTTTTGAACTTAGGTGGAATCTGCTTGCTTTCAAGGTTAGCTACCATCTTGCATTTAAAATCTCTCTTCTTTTGTCTGTAGTGGGGGAAATACTCTATCAACATTGCCTCTACCTCCTCTTGCTTCTTCTTGGCCCTAAGTGTATCTAGCTAAGTAGTTAGATTATTTATAATGTCTTGCTTCAAGTCTACCAGCAAATGAGTAATCTCCATTCTTGAAACTCCACCAGTAGATGACTTACCCATGGAAGATTGGTAAGCTCTCCCTTTCTTTGAAGCTTCCCTAGAGTAGTTTTGGCATATTTTTTTGATATCCTCACAAGGAACTTGGGTGATATCTCCTCCTCCTATGAGGTCCAAGGCATTAGTGCAGATATCATTGATTCCTCTAAGAAAAAGCAACTTTTGTGAGTCTTGATTGAGTGTATGGTGTGGATATTTTTCTAGGAAAAAAAAAAACCTTTCAATATAATCTTTGAGGCTCTCATCTTCCTTTTGCTACATCCTGAAAATGTCACCTCCTCTCATGTTGCTTCCCCTGCAATATTCCTTATATTTCTCTAGGAATTTAGTCTTCATGTCTTCCCAAGTTTCCATAGTATCTCTACCTAGGCTTATGAACCATCTTAATCCAACTTCTTTTAGAGTAGTAGGAAATAGATTAAGCCTATGGGAATTGGTGGTATAATCATAACTCCTGTAGAGCATGTCAAACTCAAACAGAAAGGTATCAAGATTTTTTGTGACAAGTCCATAAAACTTGGGGAGTGCTGAAGCATGGATAATTTTTATGTTGTCAACTTCATTCTGATGGGCAATGGGGAAAGGAAAAGCTGGTTGGTTAGGTATGTTTCTGTTTGCATCACCCATGCCTGCTTGATGTAGTTCCAAAGCAAAGGGGTTCTCAAGCTAATTTCGGTCCTCAGAGGAGACTTTAGAGCTAGTCAGATCAGGAAATGCATTAGCAAAGGGGTGTAGATCTTCTTCTTCTTCTCTTGGCAGGTTATGATATTCAACTTGCTAGAATAGATTGGATTGTTAGGAAGGAATCTCCCATAAGCATGCCTTCTCCTACCTCTATGCATGTGGTATCACTCACTATCAACCAACTCACACAAAGAATTGGTAAAGAATAAGGGGGGTCATTACTTCCTAAATGAGGGTATACTAAGAACACTTCAAGAAACACTACAACAAGAAAAACTACCAATGACTCCAAAGAACTTCCTAGTTTGACACCATCCCCGACAATAGTGCCAAAAATGTTGGCCTCCTACAATGATTTAATAACTAAGTCCTTACAACCATGATTCAGAGATTGGACATCTAACCTAAATAGCTATTTCAGTCATCATGAAGGTGCATTTAACTTGTCAACCTATGGATGTGAACTTGAAATGGGCTAGCATTGTATGTGCACTAGGAACTCAAAGTAGCCATTTTTATTATACAGCTAAGGAACACACAATACTGAAAGTAAATTTCTTAGAATGGAATACCATAAATCCCAATCATCAATCAACAACTACATCAAACTAAAATGCATAACAAAAATAAAAATCTAAGCAACAAACAGGGCACTACTCAGTCTGCTTTGGCTATAGGAATAGTCACAAAATGGAATTCTAGTGGCTACAAGAATAGTCAATGCCAGATTTCTAATTAATTACTAAACTAAAGGACATATTAATCACCAAGTGGCCCCCCTTGGATAAGTATCCTATAGAACTAATGAGAACTCAGATGCTCGAACTTAGAATGTATTATATTTAGTATAAATCACGAGTACAAAAGAGTAATATATCTATATTACTGAAAACTTGAGAGTGCAAGTACAATATCAAACCATGCAACCTCCTAAGAAGGAGCATCATTCCCTTATTTATACTATCAACTAAACAAGGTGGTCAACTCCATGACTGGGAGGAAGCCATTTAGGGAAAACAAAGAAAGTGGAGTGGTGACAGTTATGCATGCATGGAATTGGGTCAGACATGCAGGTCTAGGCATAGATTTAGCAGTAACACTCGTGTCTGCTCAACATCATTAAAGTCCACTAAATATCAGTTAAATTTGGTTGCATGAGGAATCTTCTACCATCAACCTCCTTTGACCTTTGAGTGATTCCTTTACTGGCGGTGTCTTCCTCAACTTAGCATCCTCAAATTAAATCTACATGGTAATGTCAGTAAGCACAATAACTGTATATCTATAACCACCTTAAGGAATATTTATTAACCACATGAAAAATCAATATAGATCATCCACATAATATGCCAATGTCATTAAAACTTGCAAAAATAGGATTAAGCCCAATGTCTATGGTTTTAGGGAAACATTATGAAAATATCAAAATTTAGCATCAAAGTCCATGACAACTACCAACAAATAAACTATAGATTCTACCTAAAATTGGACCAAAAACTAGGCTCATCAGTACTCTAGCTAGTATCTATATCCCCTGCCAAATCTAAGTCAACATAGCCTTTTAAATCAGTATTAGAGCCCCCAAAACATAAACATTTAGTTTATGTACCTCTCAAATACCTATGAATTCATTTTACCACATTCCAATGCTCAACACTGGGATTACTCATATACCTGCTAACAACTCCTTCAACATGTGAAATATCTGGTCTCGTGCATACCATGAAATACATTAAACTTCCTATATCTGAAGCATATGGTACCTTGGACATTTTTTCTTCCTCCTCTTGTGTCTTAGGACTTATATCTTTAGTCAATTTGGCATGACTAGGAAAAGGTGTGCTTACAACTTTTGCACTCTCCATATGAAATCTCTGCAACACCTTTTCAACATAATAAGCCTAAGATAAAAACAATTTTTTGTTTTTCCTATCTCTTGTAATCTTCATACCAAGGATTTTTTTTGTTACCCCCAAATCCTTCATAGTAAATGAATTTGATAACTATTATTTTAACTCCTTTATGTGATCCATGTTAGACCCTGCTACAAGAATATCATCAACATATAAACATAAAATAATGTAGCTATCATCATCTAACCTCTTAAAGTAAAAAAAATGGTCTAAATTACACTGGTTGTAGCCTTCCTCAGCCATAAAACTATCAAATTTAATATACCATTTTCAAGGTGCTTGCTTCAAGCCATTTAATTTTTTCTTCAATCTGCACACTAGTTTCTCATTACCTTTGACCTCAAATCCTTGTGGTTGCTCCATATATATTTACTCTTCCAAATCACCATGGAGAAAGGTTGTTTTAACATCAAGCTATTCTAAATGCAAATCTTCAGTAGCTATAATACTTAAAACAGTACAAATAGAAGCCATTTTAACAACTAGAGAAAATATTTCATCAAAATTAATACCCTTTTTCTATGCAAATCCCTTTACAACTAACTTGGCTTTAAATATTTTCTTACCTCCATCTTCCTCTTTCATCCTATATACACATTTATTTGGTAAAGCCTTTTTACCTACAAACAACTTGCATAATTCCCAAGTCTATTTTTTAGCAAGTAGTCCATTTTGTCTTCCATTCCATGCTCCCACTGAACCTTGGCATCCACTTGTATAGCTTCATCATAGAATTCTGGTTCACCAGCATCAATTAATAAAATAGAATACAAAAAGGGAGAAAATATGTCTGGAGGTCTACTTATCCTTAAAGATCATCTAACATTCACTGGAGTTTGTGGTATTTGTTGTTGTTGTTGCAAAGCATGAGGAACCACTAGAACATCACTATTCAAAGTATCATCCAACACTACATAATCATTTTCTTTCTTCTCATGTTGCTACAACTGATCTTTGTACAACACTTTCTCATTAAATATGACATCCCTACTTCTCACAATTTTCTGATTTTCAAAATCCCAAAGCCTATAACCAAATTCATCAATGTCATATCCAACAAATATACATGTTTTTATTTTGTATTAAGCTTGGTTCTATTTTATGAATTTACATGTGCAAATTCTTCACAACCGAAGGTTTTGAGAAAACAATATCTCACCTTCTTACTTGTCATGCTTCCTCTAGAATACCACAACCAAAAGGATTAGAGGGACTTCTATTAATTAAATAAACAATAGTGTTTATAGCCTCTGCCCACATGTTTAAAGGTAGCCCAACATGCAATCTCATAGTTCGTGCACACTCCGTTATTGTTCTATTCATGTGCTCAGCCACTCCATTTTCTTGTGGAGTCCTTGGAACCATTTTCTGCCTATGAATACCATTAGAGGAACAATAATCTTTAGACTCTTTGTTGCAATACTCACCACCATTATCAAATCTGATAGATTTTAACTTTTTACCCGTCTCATTCTCAACCAAGTTTCTCCATTTTATAAAAGTTTCAAATACATCAAATTTTTTCCTAAGGAAATAAATTCATACCTTCCTTGTTGCATTATCAATAAAAGTGACATAATACTAGGAGTCGCCAAGAGAAGATACCTGAGCTGGTCCCCATACATTTGTATGCACAAGCTCCAATTTATCATCTTTCTTTTGCTTCCCATCCTTGAGAAAACCAACTCTCTTTTGTTTTCCATACACACAACTTTCATAGAAATCCACATTAACACATTTTAGACCTAATAAAACATTCTTTGAATGAAGTAATTTCATACCTTTTTCACTCATATGCCCAAGTCTATTATGCCACAATGCTAATTCAGAACCCATAACAACTGTCTGATTTTTTTCCCGCTAAACTACAACAACTATTCTTGAACATTGACTTTTCTTTTGACAACTAAAGTAGGAGGAATAGTATGACTTGTAAAAATATATAAGGTTCCTACTTTCACACCTTTTGGTACCACTAAGGAACCTTTTGTAACCTTCCAATTTTTATCACTAAATGTAACAACACAACCTTCATCATCTAGTTGCCCTACTCAAATTAAATTTCTACTTAACTTTGGAATGTTCCTTACCTCATGTAGTAGCCAATGATTCTCATTCTGTAACTTAATCTTGATTCTTCCTTTTCCAACAATATGACAAGATTCATTATCTCCCAAATAAACCAGCCTAAAATTCCCTTGGACATAATCTAGAAAATAACTTTTATGGGGAGTAGCATGAAAGGAAGACCTTGAATCTAACACCCAAGAATCACCAACATTATCAAGGGAAAGAATCAAAGCATCCTCATCATATTTATTACTTACCATATTTTCCTCTTTATTGCCTTCCTTTTTGTCTCCTTTATTTTTTCGATACCAACAATCTTTCTTTAAATGAACCAGCTTACCGCAGTACCAAAAATCCTTCTTTTCTTTGGATCGAGACCTCTTGTCCTTTGATTTTCCCCATGACTTACCACAACCTCCAAAATTTTTCCTCTCTCCTTTGTTCTGCCCCTAATTTCTGCATTCAAAACACTACCTGATGTGGATGTACCACCTAAGCTTTTCGTACAAATTTCCTTGCTCAAAATAGTACCAACAACATCATCCAATTTCAACATATTTGAACTAGAAACAAAATTACTAACCGCCATTACCAAGTTATTCTAACTTTTAGGCAAAGAACATAGAATCGAAAGAGCCCTAACTTCTTCATCAAAGTTTACATTAATAGAAGTCAATTGACTAGTAACTATGTTAAACTCATTTAAATGATCAACAATTAACCCACCTTCTACCATTTTCATATTAAATAAATGCTTCATATGAAATACATTATTTGAATCAAAAGTCTTTTTATATAACTTTGCCAGGGTCTTCATCAAATCTTTAGTTGTCTTTTATTTTGAAATATTAAACGCCACCAATTGTGTCAGGCATAAACGAATACTGCCAAGTGCCTTTCTATCCAAAATATCCCAATCCTCATTAGAAATAGCTAGGGGTTTCTTGGCTTTCCCTTCCAATGGCTACCATAAATATTTTTGATAAAGATAGTCCTCCATTTGCATCTTCCATAATTGAAAGTTCTTCCCATTGAATTTTTCTACCTCCAAAATACCCTTGTCTGCCATAACTCCCACTCAATCATGAGACCTTCTTACGAAAGATAACTGAACACAACCCACTCTGATACCACTTGTTCAGGTTAGAAGGTATATTACATTAAGTTAAATGCAAATTTGATCAATAAAATAGAGAAATAAAACTCCCAAAACTTTTGGATAGCAAAAGAAAAACACAAAGATTTAACGCGGTTCACCCAAATATGCACTACATCTGTTAGTGTTGGTTTTTTAATATTTATTTTTTCTACAAATTATTAAGCATACTTAGGTTATAGGATACATGGCTTATGTGAGGACACGTGGTGTAATCCATCGATTACATGTGTCGCTCTCACCCACACTTGGGTGGTTGAGTCACACCATCTTTTGGCATTTTATGCCACCTCACAAAACCACTCTATTGTCTCTTTCTGAGTAGGTTATGCCATGTATTTGAAATTTTCCAAGTAGGCATAACTCCCACCTAATTTGGTTATTTGGGAGTTATTACCTCTCTTGGAATTATTTCCCCACATTACTCTATATAATTAGCACTCACCTCTCCCTTCCAGCTAGTTCAGATGAGTTCATATCAACTCAATCAGTTCAAGAGAGTGTTCATGCATATTGTATCATTTAGAGTGTGATAATATCATCATTCTATTATTGTACCATATTCCAACATTTCATCTTTTTGTTGCTCTCGTGTAGAAGGTCAATCTTGTTTTGCAAGTTGTCCTATATCCTCGAGTTCATCAATAACTCTTACATGGTATCAGAGCGTTCAGATCTACAGGCCCCTTCTTGAATTTGGGAGAGATTCAGTATTGAGCTTTTGCTAGGTTTATTTTCAAAGAAAATGGACATCGCCATTGATTCCAGAAAGCTTTGTAGACAAATTTTAATATAAAACACTCTATATTTTGGCTTTGGAAAATTTTGCATTTTCCAAGGGTTTGAAAAATATCCATGAAGAATATTTCATACCATATAGAATCCATATGGCATGCATAGAAAAATATTCTTCTCCACTCCTTTTTGACTGCTAGGTAAAAAAAAATCATAATTCAAACTTTATAATTTTTAAATTATAGCATTTTATTTTTATTATAAAGTTCTTTTTATTCAAAAAAATTCAAAAATTCAAAAAATATATATATTTAAATTACACTGCACAAGGTACACATTGTACCCTATTGTAGTCATAGTACCTCAGAGGTATGTTGGACGCCAAGTGGCACGCGCTCACTGGCTCGTGTGACCCCCACAAAAGCACAACAAATGACATTTTTTTAAAAAGATTTTTAATTATTTATAAAAAAATTTTGAACATTTCAAAAAAATCATTGTATCAATCAAATAAGCCAGGAAAAAAAAAACTGGCAATTTTGATAGAAGATTCCACTAAAAAATTTAAAAGATTCAGGTATCGATGCTTGGAGAATATTCTGACAACTACCTTGTGATTCCCTTCGTAGAGAATATTCTGTCGGCCAGGAGAGTATATTCCTTTTTGATGGGTATTGGACCATCAATATTAACATAGCTATTTTCTAACGTCATCAAGTTTTAGCGTGATGTCAACAGGTTCTTAAGAGTTTTCTCACCCTCATGGTTTGAGTTTTGAGTTTAACATCCAATCTTCAGATGACTCATTCTCAGCCATATAGAGGCTTTTTCAGGCCCAATTTTTTTTATTTGGGATAGAATTTTTTAGGCTTTGCATTGGTGGAATCTTTTTTTGCTCAAGTGATTAATATTTTCCATAAAATCAGTTTTATCAACAGATCTAAAAAGTAGTTCTCATTTTTTTGAACGTCAAATGGCTGTAAATTTCACATACGACCTTAGATCAAGGTGATTTCTTTTTTGAAAGTTGATATTTTTTAGAGCACTATACATTGGTTATATTTTGAAGTTCTGATTCTAAGATTAATTTGTACTTTTAGAATTTGAGTCTAATTTTGGACATTGTAAAACTCTGGTAACAATTCTAGAATTGTAAACACACTAATTATAAAGTGCCACCATCATATTTTTCTAGGGGGATAATTGATTGAGTGAATCTAGGGGGTGATCTTGTGGTGTTTTTATTTCCTTCTTTTCTTTTGTTGTGTGTTCTTACACTGGGGAAGCATAGCATTGAACTCCTAACTCCATATAATTATGCATAATGGAAATAATTAGTATGGAATTATCTAAGGTGAAAAGGTTGCACAGACTATGTAAAATAATCTATTCCTGAACCTACTAATGCTGGTGCAAAAGCTTTGTGGGAGATCAATCATGAGAAAATTCTTGGTTACATTTTTTCACTAGTCTCTTTTGATTTATAATTTCATCTTGAATCATGCAAGACACCTAAAGAGGCTTGGGAGACTCTTAAAAAAATTTATGGTAAAACTGATAAGATTAGGGGTTATTAGATTGATAATGATTTGGTGAATCTTGATCCAAATTGTTTTGACCACATCCAAGACTACATCTCCAAGATTAAGAAACTAAGAACACAACTAAAGGATTGCAAGATTACTAAGGAGGATTTATAGTTGATTCTCAATGTGTTATCCAAGCTTGGTTCTAAGTATTTAGTGTTTTTTTTTCTTTCATACCAATAGGATTTCTATGGGAACTACATATGTTGTACCTACATTTGATGCATTTCCAAATATTCTAATCCAAGAGGAAGCGAAGCTAATTGAAATGGGTCTCATCAAGATTTCCAAGTCACAAGTATTAGTGGCTAGTGATCCTAACATATAGAAAGAATCAGGGCATCTTGATCAGAAACAAAAGAAGAAAAAGAACAATCCATAGAAAGAATTTGAATCCTCTTCCTCAAAAGGGGAATCATCTAAGAAGGAGAAGCCCACATGTGCATATTGCAATAAATCTAAGCATGATGAACATCAATGTTATTTAAAACAAATTGATGAGCTGAAGCATTTTTTGACAAAGAAAAAAATCAATTTACCTCCAACTATGTCAAAGGATTCATCTTCTTCTAAACAAAATTTAGAGAAACAAAAGGGGAAATCACTTGTTGCAATTACAGATTATGAGTTAGGGAGATGAATCCTTGATTTTGGAGCTTCACATCACATGTCTTCATCACAGAGTATGTTCTCTTCATTTGAAACTTGTTCATCACCAAACATCCTGATGGCTAGCAACACATATATGTGTTTTTGTAGGAAAGAATCAATTAACATAGATGAAGTATCATTCAATGATGTCCTTTGTGGTCCTTCATTGTCAACAAATATCCTTTCTATCTATCAGATAACACATGGTGTAGAAGGAAAGAGTGTTGAGTTCACACCAAATTTTGTGATTATTTGGGATTTGCATAGTAGAGATATTGTTGTAGTTGGGGAGGCAAATCATCAATCTCGAGTATACACCTTCTCATATTTTTCCTTCGATGTTCATTCGAATGATGTACACACTCAGGAATCTAGTGTGAATATTATTGTGGAGATTCAATATGGTCAAGTGAATCTTGGTATTATTTCAACTAAGGTTCAAGGGACATGTCGTGATACTCCATCTCCTACATCACTTGTTTCTAATGATATTGTTATTGCTACATCCATGGCTTCTATTGATTTAGTGCAATAGGACATTCATTATCTTCTAGACACAACTACTTGGGATGAGTACTTGACAAACATTGTAGGTTTGTTTTATGAGTCCTATCTTGCAAACTTTGAGGACACTATTGAGTACATACATCTATTTGATGAAGTTGCTTCATCTTCTTTAGATGTTGAGGAACCTTTTGACCCTCTTGTTCTTTACCCACATGATCATTCTTCACAGTTTCACATGAATGTGGCTACTATTGAGCAACATCTGGAGGAGGCAGCTTTGTCTTTAGAGGAGATATATTTATCTTCAAATTTTTTTCTACATCCATCTCCACTAGGTTTTGGATTGTCATCTTCAACAGCATGGCCTAGAACACCTTATTTGATGGTGACATCTTTTGACATTGACATGGGGACACTTGAGTACAGTTCAAATACATCATACATTTTCATCATTCTTCCTACATATTCCTTTTAGGAATGGGATGATATCCTGCATACATCCTTGGTTTTCTTTCTTCCTAAAGGGAGGAATATTGTTTGGTGATCTTGGATCATCTTTAGCTTCTTGTGTCGAGCATTCACCAATGTAGGAGATTCTACATTGGGGGATTATATGGTTTGTCTTCTTCTTCTCTCTTGGGAGGGATTTTTGTCCTACAGGTTTTCTCTTTCTCATATTTTGAGAGGTTTCATCATTGTATATGGGTACCTAACATGGCATCATAGTTGGGACCCATCTTTGCATTGTTTCATCCTTTAACCCTCCTAAGCTATGCATAAGGGGGTAATTAGTGTAGGTTTTTTAATATTTATTTTTCCTACACATTATTAATCATACTTAGGTTATAGGAGACATTGTTTATGTGAGGACATATGGCATAATCCATCGATTACATGTGTCACTCTCACCCACACTTGGGTGGTTGAGTCTCACACCCTCTTTTGGCCTTTTATGCCACCTCACAAAATCACTCTATTGTCTCTTTCTAAGTAGGTTATTCCACCTATTTGGAATTTTACAAGTAGGCATAACTCTCACCTAATTTGGTTATTTGGGAGTTATTACCTCTCTTGGAATTATTTTCCCACATTAAATGTTATATAATCAGCACACACCTCTCCCTTCTAGCTAGTTCAGATGAGTTGATATCAACTCAATAAATTCAAGGGAGTGTCGATGCATATTGTATCATTTAGAGTTGGATAATATCATCATTATGTTATTGCACCATATTCTAACATTTCATCTTCTTGCTACTATTGTGTAGAAGGTCAATATTTTTTTGCAAGTGATCCTAGGTGCTCAAGTTCATTAGTAACTCTTACAACATCCACCAACAAGAGGGTCCAAAATATATTAAAATCCCAACAAAAAACCTTTACAATGACATGCAAAGACATGTAACAACATGCAGCAACGTTTTTCATCATGTTTTTCACTTGCTAGTTTTACACAACCATGGCTATAGGTATCTGCGGCTTCTCCTGCATTTTTCTAGCCACTACTCTGCAATTTTTTGCTAATGTCTTTCACAACCTTCCTCCCTCAAATATCATCACCAATTCTTCTAATATGCTCCCACACATGTCCCATTAATTACCAATGAAGTGTGGAACTTGGTTGTGCCTCATGCACCCAATAAAACATTTTCTTTCAATGGCTACATTTAATATTTCTAGTTTTCCATTGACTTTATATTAAAAATATTGTAACTAATCACTTCCAGCATTTAACATTTGTTTGTAACCATCCTTTTAGATACAAGTGCAACATAAATATTTAATAAGTGTAGCAAATTATTTAATTAAAAAATTAAAATAAAGATTTTATCTGAGTCTAGTTGGTCTCCATAACACAACATATAACTCCTCAGTAGAATGGAGTTGTTGAAATAAAGAATAGGATAATTCAGAAAGATGCTAGAACAATGATAATAGAGGTAGGACTACCAGAATTCTACTGGAGAGAAGCAATTCACACTGCTTTTATGTGTTCAACCAAGTTTAAGCAAAAGCTAACAGCACTAAAACCCCCTATGAGCTATGGTGTGGAAGGATTCCTATTGACAAGTATTTCAAGGTATTTGGAAGCAAATGTTATATCAAAAGAGATGAAGAAAATATAGGAAAGTTTGATACTAGATGTGATGAGGGTATTTTCATTGGATACTCTACTATAAGCAAAGCTTACAGATGTTACAATAAAAGGCTGAGAAAGGTTGTAGAAAACACAAATTCCAAGGTTGATGAAGCATTGAAGAATTCAATTGAAGTTGATGGATATGTATCAGATGAACCTAATTACAGAGAAGAAGAAGAAGCTGTTGAAGAACAAGAAGTAAAGAATGAAGAAGAAGCTCTGAAAAGAGTTCACAAAACTCCTAAGTATGTGCAAAAGAATCATTCAGAAGATCAGATCATTGGAGACAAGAGGAAAGGTGTATTGAATAGAAGTAGAGCTGCTAAATTTGAGGTAAATTATTACTTACTTTTTGAAGTTGAGCCTAAGACAGTGAGTGAGGAATGTAAAGATGAGCATTGGATGAAAGCAATGGAAGAGGAACTTATGCAAATTGTGAAAAATGAAACTTGGGAATGGGTTCCAAGACTGGAAAACAAGAACATAATTGGAAGTACATGGGTTTTCAGAAAAAAGCAGAATGAGAATGGAGAAGTGGTAAGAAAAAAGGAAAGGCTTGTGTGTAAAGGCTACTCACAAGTGGAAGGCATAGATTTCCAGGAGAATTTTTCTTTGGTGGCTAGAATGGAAGCTATTAGAATGTTTTTGGCATTTTCTACTCAAAGATTTTAAAGTTTACTAGATGGATGTGAAGTCTACATTCCTAAATGGTGAGTTAGAAGAAGAAATGTATATGGAACAACCAGATAAATTTTAGTTGTCAGATCAACCAGATATGGTTTATAGATTGAAAAATACTTTATATGGTTTGAAGCAAGCTCCCAAAGCTTGGTATGCAAGATTGGACAAATATTTGATTCATCAAGGTTTCAACAAAGCTATGATAGATAGCAATTTTTATTTCAAAATTGAAGACGATAAGATCTTGATAGCAGTTGTGTATGTGGATGAATATTTTTGGAGGAAATGAAATGATGTGTAAGATGTTTACTGAAGAAATGAAAATAGAGTTTGAGATGTCTATGTTTGGTGAGATGAATTTCTTCCTTGGACTACAAATCAATCAAACAAGCAAAGGGATTTTCATTTCATAATAAAAGTATGCAAAAAAAATGTTGAAGAAATTTGGGATGGATGGTTCCAAACTAGTGTGCACTCCTATGGTAGCTGGCTGCAAATTGAGTAAGGATGATGATTCACCTTAGGCTGATTAGAGAAAATACAAATCAATGATTGGAGGACTGTTGTATTTAACTGCTACTAGACTGGATGTCATGTATGCAGTTTGTCTTGTGGCTAGATTTCAAGAGGATCCTAAAGAAACACATGTTGCAACTATTAAGAGGATATTCAAATATCTAAAAGGAACTCTGGATTATGGCATATGGTATCCTAGGGATGTTGATTTTACACTAAGTGATTATACAAATGTAGATTCAACAGGTTGTACTGATAAGAAAAAAAGAAAGACCCAGTTTCCTTATCAACTACAGAGGCTGAGTATGTTTTTGCAACTGTAGAGAAGGGTGATTTGCTACTCATGAGTTCTCTTCATTTAGAGAGTCTCATATGGTATCCTAGGGATGTTGATTTTACACTAAGTGATTATACAAATGTAGATTCAGTAGGTTGTACTGATAAGAAAAAAAGAAAGAATCAGTTTCCTTGTCCACTATAGAGGCTGAGTATATTGTTGCAACTGTAGAGAAGGGGGATTTTCTATTCATGAGTTCTCTTCATTCAGAGAGCCTCATGGGGCGAACTTCCATAAAATACCTCAAGGAACAATGCAAGAATTCTAGAATCAGAAAGAGTAGGGCACAAATATTTTCTAGACAGACTGACAAGCTCTCAGCCAAAGCATGGCGATGCGTGTCTGGGATGATAGCGCAACACACTGGCATCTCTTTGGCATGCTGGCATCTGTACATACCAAAAAGCAAAGTTTATCACATAAAATAGCTAAATAACTACTAGCAATCTAATTTCTCAAAACTTCAAAATTACTAGAAAATAATAGAATGTGATAAAGAGAATAAGAGATCAAAAGGAAATGCTCAAAACCACACAAGTGATGAAGCCTCCAGCTAGTAAATATCTTCAAAACCTACATGCATAAGGTCTGGAGAAATTTTTGGGGCTGTACAGGGGTTTTCCTCAGTCAAACCCCCATTTTGGTGTTTCCACCTCCATGAACAGCTAGATAGATAGAGAGAAATGAACCAAAAAGGAAAAAGCATGTGATGAAAGAAAAAACTGCTTCAAGAGTAGAACCCGCACCACCAAGTATGAGTGATAAAAGATAACCTCACTCAAGGAGGAGAACTCATATCTGAAAGTAAAGATGCAATAGATAAGGGATATGAAATCCCAAGATTCTCACAAGCATGAGATAAAGGAGATGAAGCTACAAGGCTTAAGGGAGCCAAAGAGGGAGCCAAAGAGAGTTGCAAGAGACAAGAGAGCTACAAAGGGTGTTGTGAGAGCTTAAGAGCTTGAGGCTGCTATAGCAAGCTGTATGGAATTGTGAAAGAAAAAATAAGATAAATTCCAGAGCCAAGGATAAAGGGAAGCTAGAGGCTAAAATGAATTGAAGAGATAGCTTTTAAGGAGAGAAGAGAAGCAAAAAGAAGCTTCCCGAGTGGTTACAAGGAATCCTAAGCCATTACCACTGACAAAAGTAGATGACAAGTGGAAAACATGCTCAAAAATGGTCATTTGACTTTTTAAACATTGTAGGATACTAGCACGGTGTGCGAACGTCTGTGTGACACACTAGTTTCCAGATACATCATGCTACAAAACAATGAGAATGAGAGAAGAACAAGTTTCGATGCAAAGATGACACATGAAGGTAGATGTTGTAAAGGGGTGTTGAGCATCTTGAGAAGGGAAAAGGGTTGATGCAGGGGCTAAAATGAGCCTACACAAGTTCTAAGGGAGTGGACACTAAAATGGATGCAAGAATGTATGTGAAATTGCAAGGGGTGCAATTTTATGACATTAAACTTTCCCCCCACTTTAGCAGGCATATGAATCTACACTAATATGCATGCTAAAGGAAATATACTAAACATAAATATCATTATGCCCACAAGGATACTATAGAGGAAGTAGATAACTCCTGAACCAAAGAAGCATGCCCCTAGGCTGAAGACCTACAAAACAAATTCATTAGACAAGAAAAACCTACACTAGACAACAATGCTAGCACACAAAAAACTAAGGGATTTGAGTCAACAAGGTGAAAGAGACCTTTATGGAAAGGGTGTCTTAGTACTATGCGTCATCCCCAAATTAAAAACAATAACACATTGAAGAATTCTAAAATGAAGAGAGGAAGGGAATATACTCAAGATGAAGAAGATGAAAGTCTTTGATCTGGTATATATAATTGGGTAGAGAAGAGAGAAGAGAAAGGTTCAATGAGAGAGCAAGAAGGAGGAATGAAAATTCCAAGAGAGACATCTCCACAAGTACTCTCTCCTGAGGAGGTTCAAACAAAAGGACTTCATAGCTCCATGGAACTACAAATTTGCACAAAGTACACTGAAGGACCTCATACCAATGATGGGAAAATCTAATAGGATGAAAGCATCTCACAAGCCCACAGACCTGCAAGGATGCAACCCAGAAGATCTCTCACATGAAGGAAGCCCTGTGAAGCAAGCACCTTATAGGCCCATAGACCTATAAGGAGGCATCCCCCAACATCTCTCACATGAACAAAACCTAGTAAAGTAAGCACCTTATAGGCCCACAGACCTATAAGGAGGCATCCCCCAAGATTTATCACATGAGGGAAACCCAAAGAAGGAGACTTCACAGAGTTGGATTGGAAAGTGACTTTAAAGGCACACATACAAAGTGACATGTTAACCAGTAGATAAAACATGCCAGAGAACAAAGCAACCATGCAGGAAAATAAGTGAAATTGGAAGGCTTTCAAAGGGGTCCCTCAAGAACCCTTCAAAAGAAGAGGGGTCCACTCAAGGGACGCATTGTTTGAAAAGTGAGGTCTAGTCAGGCTACCCCCAAGCTAGACACAAATGATTTCACTCCAAAGAAAAGCT
The DNA here is from genome assembly GCA_007258455.2 of Sequoia sempervirens. Lineage (NCBI taxonomy): Eukaryota > Viridiplantae > Streptophyta > Pinopsida > Cupressales > Cupressaceae > Sequoia > Sequoia sempervirens. The sequence goes on from VDFB02373365.1 coordinate 239,396,346, forward strand.
TTCAAAGGGGGTCCCTCAGGGGACCCTTCAAAAGAAAAAGGGGTCCACTCAAGGGAAGCTTGATTTGAAAGACATAAAGAAGAGAGGGGGTCCTTAAGAAGGATGCATATCTCCAAAACAAGGTATCATTGCCCCCAACATATAGGGGAGGAGAACCATGCAAGATAAATTAGAACATGTAGGATAGAGGTAGACCTCAATATTACTTGTCATTTGAAGTAGAGGTAGGTGTATCACCAAATAAATGAGTGATGGCATTTGAATCATGAAGTTATTGTATTTTATCCTTCAAGGCCTTACATTCACTAGCAGAATGGAAAAAAACTCAATGGTATGCACAGAAAGAATGTTTTTCTTTATCATGTTCATGAGATTTCTTGCTTGTAGGAGAAGGAAGAGTGATCAAGTAGTATTTTAGGAGCCACAACAAAATATGCTCTTGCTTAGATAAAGAATGAGGAGTAGCAAGCAACCCTTTCTCTTGTGGAGAAGAGTTTGATTTCCCATAAGAGGAAGGAATGGAGATAGAAGACAAGGTCGAGTGAATCTTTTCAACAAAACAAGGTTGAGAAGAATTCATGTCACTCAACCATGGCTTTCATTTAGATTTTTCATGTTGGCACTCTCGAATTTTGCAGATTTGAGATGCCTATATCAAAAAATTTGCCTCTGCATTTCAAAAGTGCACTTGAGAAATTTGACTAAATGACCTACTTTGGAGGGTCATATTTCGAAGCCCATTGATTTATAAGCAAAATCCCTCTGCACATACACTCATGTGTCATATGTGAGTGGGAATGTCAATTTTTAGCTTCCTATGAAGAGTTTTGTTAGTGTTTCAAAAAGTGAAGCTGGAGGGTTTTGTTACCTCTCTGTTGTTTGCAAATGTTCAGTTTTGCAAAGTTGCCTCTCGTTTGAGCTTGCATTTTGTAACCAGTTGACTGTCAAGTCAAAATGAATATTGTTCTGCATTCTCCATGCTTAATGAACTTGCATGTCATTGTTCAGAGCTTCACGAGTTGATTTTTTATTTTTAGCAGATCAAAACCAAATGGAATTTCCTTAGTTTTTCATTGAAACCTTTCTGAGAGGTCAACTTTGATTGTCAATATATTGTGCATGAAGTTGATTCAAGTTAATTCCTATTACACACATGCTCATTACACCTAACTGATCTATTGTGTCCAGTGGCATCTCACCAGGAGTTGATTTGATATTTGTGCAATGAGGTGATCTCTTGAGTTTTAATTGGTTCATAACAGTTGTTTGTTGCAGAAAGTTCAAGTAGGCAACTTTGACAGTTAATAACTTTTTCCTCGTGATTGATTTCTCCAATTTGTCTTTTACTCTCAATTCCTAGACCGAATTTCTACATGCCTGCAAGTTTTCATTTCTCCAGGAGGTTGCTTGACTAGTTTTAAAATCCGATTCCAGAGCCCACTTGGCCTGTTTTACACATTTTGTAAACATGTCAGAAAACATATTTTAATGAAAACCCACTTCGTGTTTTCACTCCAAAAACACTCAAAAGCTGTCTTAGATCAATTTGAACAATAAAAGTTGTTTGAAAACAAAAAAAAATAGCCGGGTCCACAATGGACCCAACATGCTTTATACAACAATGAAGTTGAGAGCTGAGGTTATGCCTCATAGACCTTCATAGAACACTAGTAAGCAACCAAGAAGCATATGTGTTTTGAAAGGGAAATTCTCAAGTTAGCTCCAGTTCAATGTTTGTAGTTAAGAACTAGTATTTCACACATGTCAGATAGAATCCCAAGTTTCTCATCAACAGTGTGAAGAGCTTCCAAATGAATACGAAGGGAGGTCTCTATTATGTGATAAGTATCCAAAAAGAAAAGAATCAATTCATGGAGTGTTTTGTTTCTGAGGATCAAAACAACAATTGGTGTTGAAAAGAAATGTGATACAAGGTGGTGTTTTACTTGGGTTACCGTGGGATAAAATCACAAATACTATTCAATCTTGCTTGATAATTTGAGCAGCTATATGACATTAAAAGGAAAATTGTATTCTAAGGTTTGAATCTATTCAAGTCTCCAAATTATGTGAATGCACACCTACAGCTTGTAGCTAGAGATTACATGGAGCAGATTTTTTAAAAGCTTTTGAAGCTCTCAGCAGGATAGGCATAAAATGATTTGTTTAAAATGCCTTAGGAACTACATTTGAAAAGATGAAAATGTGAATTGTGGTTGAGGGCGCACAAAATAAAAATGTTGAAAGCTTCTGAAACCTTCAAGAAAATGCACGGGTCATGGAGGAATTGTGCCTAGGATATAACAAAGTAAATTTGTCAAACTTTAAAAATCTCTCAAGCAAATGCAATTACTCACAGCCTATGCATCAAATGTTGTTGAAAATTAATAAAACTAGCAAAAAAATACTGGTGAAAATAGGATATGTGCGCCATCATCAAATGACAGAGAGACATTTAGAATGAAAGAAGCCACACACTGAGGTAAAGAGAAGACAGAGTACCAAATGAATGTGGTCTCATGGGGGCGCCCTAAAAACAAAAAATACAAAGTGAATGTATTGAAAGGCTTTAGAAACTTCAGAAAGAAACATGATAGCAGGGTATACGTATCCACCAATAAAGCCCTCAATAAATGTAATCTCATGCAACACCTAAAAATTTTGAGCACATAGCAGATTTGTTGAAGGTGCCTCAAAAATTTTCAAGCAAATGTAATTGATTTGCTAAGAGCACGCACTAGCTAGAGGGTGGAATGCAAGATGAATGTTCAAAAATTAGGAAAATGTAATCCCATGGAATACAGTGCAACATATACACCAAATAGTTTGAAAATTCTAAACAAATACAAATGGCACAAGCATAAAGAGAGGATGCCATTGATTCAAGAGGGTGCACACAACAAGAGAAAGCAAGGGTGGCCTTTGAATAACTAGGGGAGTTCGATGGAGGGTGAGTTTTGTTTGAAAAGAAATCAGAGGATAGAGTGTGCACAAAGCATGAATTTTTCTGACAAAGGCATCAAAAACTTCCTAGCACATGGAGGAGGGCATGGTTTAAAGGCTATGATACAAACCTCCATCAAAGCATACATTGGGCACATGGTTTGTTTGACAAAATACTTTTGCAAGTGTGATCCTGTGAAATGCTATACTGACTAGAGCAACAAAAAATGTATTGAAAAGGCTTTAGAAACTTTCAAGAAAACCATGGAGTGAGGGGCTCGATGGATTCTTGAGAGCGCAAATGCATTCAACAGGGGAAGCCACCATGAACAAGAATTGCAAAACATTGAATGAGTGTAGAGAAAATGCAGTGAACATGGGGTTTTTCCCTATAGCCACCGTGCCTATTGCAGAGAGGAAGTAGGGTATCAACAATATGGATCTTTAAAGGTCTTAAGAAACTCACAAACAAATGCAACAGGCTTGATTTTCAATGCATAGGCAGGGGTATGATCATCCATTAAAGCATGAGAATAGGCATTCATATTGTTTACAAAATGCCCTAGTAAATGAACTATTAAATAAAATGTAGAATGTATGGAAAATGGATAATTTGAAAATGGTTTTTAGAAACTTTTGAGAAAATGTAATGGCAACTATATTGTTATTTTCACCACGCAGCAGGAGGATGTGAATGCTATCAAAGAAAGCACGGCTTGCAATGTATCTATTGAAAATATTTCAAAAACATTCAAGAGGCAGCCAATACACCAATAGAGAAAGGTAAATGCCACTCATTAATAGAGAGACACCAATATAAATGAAGGGGAAACCACCATGTTTACTACAAAGAATGGCCGCCATGGAAAATTTGTAGGGAAATGGAGAATGCATGGCAAGGTGAGATTAGGGAAAACCAAGAGAAGCTGGAGAAAGATCTACGGTGGAGACACAAAGATGAGATGCAGCTTGATCCTCACCGTCCCCCGCCAGTTCGCTATCCAAACATGTGCACTTTTTAATCATGGTGAGATTGCGAGCTGTTGCCATGTGGCACGTGGGCCTGGGAAGGTTTTCAACACTGGGTATAACTTTAACATGCTCAGTGCAAATGTTTCAAAGGTTTTCACTTGCTTTTTCATAAAAGCAAATATTTCAATAATTTGCTCAATGAAAGTTTAAAAGAAAATTTGAAGAGAAAATATTTAATGAGGTGGGACCAGCAACAAACAAAGTGGGAATTTTATTATTTGAAATGGAGATAATTTTAATAAAGGGGCCTAAGGTAAACTTTTAAAAGCCTTTATTACATTACATGTGAGATGAAAGATGCGGGAAATGAAATCAACAGAGGAAAAAAGAGGTACAAACCCAGCCATATCTCCACTGTCGCCCGCCATATCGTGATTAAAAGATGCACACTCATTAATCCTCACAACATAGCGAGAATGTGCCACATGGCCGGTGGGGTCCGAGGAAAATCTTCTAAGCATAGGATTTTAATGAAGCCTAGTGATATTTTTTGTGTGTTCCATTTTCTTTTTTTATTCAAGGAAAAACATGTGAAAGTTTAAAATGTGCACATGAAGGAGTATATAAGGTGGGCCCCAGAGAAATGTGAAAAGCTAAAAGTATACGCATGGGTGAATTAAATATTCATTGTGAAAGTAAAGTGAATGTTGGAAAGCAAATATTTTATGGCTGGGTGAGTAAAAATATAAATTGTAACTAAAATATTCTTTACTGGGGATTGAAAATGTAAAGATAAATATTATTGGCTAGGCATGTAAAAAATAAATGAAAGCATGTGGGTATTATGTAAAAGTGAATTTATTCACTTTTTAAATAAATATATGTGTTGGGAAGTAAAAGTGCATTGTTCCAGCATTATAGACAGCAAGGGAATTTTCACACGCACAGGGATATTTTTCTAGCAACAGGGTAAAAGTATTTTCTAAAACTGGGTGAAAATGGAACAGTGAAATTCATCACATGGCATATTTTTTTGTTGAAGAACAACATACATCAAAGGAAAATGAAGAGGAAAATTTAGTTATAGAGAGAGGAGAGAGGCTTTGAGAAATTGTTGATCAACAGTGAATTAAGATTCCAGATGGCATCTTTGGATCAGCTTTAGGGCTTCTTCTAGGTCTTCTCTTCTATTTTATTCTCTTCTCTTCTCATGATTCAAGTTCAGAGATTAAGTTCTAGGTTCTGGGGTTCTGTATGGGTCTGGGTAGATAGATAAATGTCAAGTCCTAAGTCATATTTTGAGTTTGTAAGCTGTAATTTCTGATTTTTTGAGCAAATACAACCAATTTATGCAAATAAATCATGAAAGTGTGTGCACATTCATGACTATCTTCAAATTGTCTCCATACTTGTATGGTTTTAATCATATGAATTCAATAATACAAAGTATCTTTGAGTTTTTCATCTTGAATTTCATGAGATTGTGTTATTTGTTTATGGGTCTATTTCAAAGAAATGGTTAAATACTTTGAGCAGATAACAGTGATTTCAAGTGTGTAGGTTGGATTGGGTAATGAGAGTTTGATTGATAATAGGAGTGGGATTGTTGGTGTAAGGAACTAATAGTTGATGCAAGGCATTAAAAATTTAAATTCACTGGTTGAATGTCATTTTCTGATGAATTATTTTTATGTGTTTGACTCCATGGCCCAGAATTAGGCATTGATTTATTTTGCAGCTTAGTGTATCTCAGAAACATTTTATAAATTCAGAATCATTTTAAATCCCTATGTGTTATAGTGTTGTAGTTATCTCCTGCTGCAAATAGTTGATATTACTGATGAACAACCAATTGAATTCAGTATTATCCTATTAAGTTGAGATTTTAAATGAGATTATCTGTTGTTGTTAATGTTGTTTATGATATCACGTTAAAAATTTTACCAGGCACACTGCAGTTTATAGGGGGTCGTGCTACCCAATTCCTACAGTCTAAAAAAAAAATAATGTTGTTTATGATAATAGTGCAAAGATTGTAAAAGCATTAAGGGATCACCCTCCTAGGTCTTACAAAGCCTGAAGTGTAGGAGGCTTTTTAAAGTCCTTGTCAGTTGGTCCAGGTCCTTTGAGCTACCCTTGATTGGAATTGGCAATTCCATAGGTAGATTAGAAGACAAACCTCGTTACAATGTAAAAACAAAACCAATAGTTCATTCAAGCAACGAAGCCACAAATTATTCTTATGGGGTGTGAATTCTATAGGGACCTGAATGCCTTGTTCGATACACCCAAAACCTTTATGCCCATAGCCATATTTAGAGACAAGCCTAAAGCTAGGGCCATAACGTGTTTGCAAATCTTGAGGAGGAGGACCTTCATAGAGAGCATTGTTCCAACAATGGGGATTATACTCCTCTATGAGATTTCCATCATCCTTATTAATATGACTACCAACATTATCCTCTTTAGTAGAAGTGTAATCATCTTCCTCAGAAGGAGGATCAACACTAATAACATTACAATTTATATTCACACCATCCTGGGATACAGAAGTGTAGACACGAAAAATGTACTAATTGATCTCATACACTTGATCTTGATTTTACTAACATCACTTTGTCCTAAATCCTCTTCTTTTCTAACCATTTAATTGAATAATCTATATTTGACTAAATTCATCACATTTCATCTCTTAATTAAATAAATCAAGTTTATCTAATATAGTCATTATGTCTTATTAATTAAATAAATCATTTTTGTTTAATTAATCCTAACGTCTTCTTTTAATTGAATAATTAATCTTATTTGATTAAATCATCATGGTCTCTCTGTTAATTAAATGAATCAGTTTTATTTAATTAATCTCTAAAGTCTTTCTATTAAATTGAATAAATTAATCCTTGTTTGATTTAATCTAACATCACTCCCGTTTTAATAAAATAAATCAAAATCTTTATTTAATTAATTATTTATCATATTCTTCTCATTTTGATCTAAAATAACCCAAAAGCCTAAGTCAAAATGGTCAAATCAGCTAATCCCTCTCTTAAATTAATCAAATCATGATTAATTTTAATCTCACCCATCACATCCTCTAGCTTTTGTAACTTGGACAAGTAAATCATTTAATTGATTTATTAAATCCTCTATTTTCCCTCAACATGGCATCAAAAGGAATATTCCTCCAAATTTGAAAATCACTCCAAGTGGATTTGTCCTTCCAACAAAGCATTTAACTCCTCTTACGTGTCCTTGTGCATTGAGCCAAGTTGCATTCAATTCATTTTCACCCCCCTCAAACATGTCATTTCATGAATTTCAAATTCCACCTAATATCATTTATTGGAACATTCATCAAAATGTGCTCAACCTTCCTCCATTCACATCTTGACAAGTGACATTTGGCCATTGGTTGTTGAATGATTCCAAATTCATCCATTTTGCCTCACCTTCAACATTCTCATCTATAAATATGAGGCTTTTCTTCTCATTTTGGATCCACAAGTTATGCATTTTGAATCCACAATTCATGCAAGATTATTATACCCAATTTTAGAGAAAAATCATCCATTTTCATTGTATTTTCTATCATCATAGTTAGGTTATTGCAAAATTTATCAAGGAGCTCATTGTTCTTCATCATCAAGTGGATCAATATTCATCAAGCTTGCAAAGGGATTGCAAAATGGTGAATTTTCACATAAAATCGGCACCAATTCCCCCATGGGATTGAGAGTTTGCACGCTTCAATAGGATTTAATAGTTTTTATTGTTTTGTTCTTCATTTTATTTCCTACTTTGAGCATTGTAGATGAATTTCATGGGGAATTTTAGTTTTAACTTGCATATTGATCTAACATTGTGTTTGTTTGCTATGTTTGTGTAGGTCTAGTATTGGGGTTCACATTTTGGTGCTAGGAGGGCTAATCGCAAGTTCTTAACACATTTTTTGACAAAATTCTATGGTTTTTTGTGATTTTTTGTATCTATAGGAAACTGCACTGCTATCAGTCAAGCGGTGCCATACAATGATGTTAGCCTTTTAGTGGTGCCATACAGTGACACTTCAAACTCCAAACTCTGCCACTAAGAGATTCCCGCCCAGAAATTCAAATTTCCAAACACCAATGCTAGGCTATTTTTTTGACGCTGGGTTTTTCAAATTATAAACTATGCCACTGACAAAAACACTATTGAAATCACGCTCTATGTTCTGCTATAGAGCGTCACTGTCAAACCTAGCAGTGCTATACATTGCCGTAGACTTCCTTAAACTGTAACTCATATGCAGTTTGCGCCACTGGGGTAGGGTGAAGGATCAAATTTCAAGTTATTTCAACATGTGATTTTTTACTTTTGATCATTTTGAGCTATTAACCTATTTTCTGCCTCTTTTTTTCTTGGATTAATCAGTTTTTGTAGGTGGAAGCAAGGAAGGAGCAAGGAATATTTTGAAGTATAACATCATTTATCCATTATATCAAGTGTCTTTAGACACTTTTGGAAGCAATTATAATTCCAAGTCTAAATACTTTACCCTTTCAATATTTTTTAGGATTCACTAATTTTATTTGGGCTCTAAAAAGAACAAGACAAAAGGTTTAAAAATAACTTTAGGAAAACTTACTATATTTTGTTTAAGGTTAATAGTTAAACAATCAAATCTCACACTTCCTTTGGTGCATTAAAAAGAATCAAATTCTTTCTTTGAAGGATTTAAAATGAACAAGTTCTTTTATGTTTTGTAATCGTTTACCCAAAGTAATATCATCTAAAAGGAATATGCACTTCTCTAGCGCCTCACTGTGATCTTGATAGTCAAAAGGATTTTTGTGATATTAAGTTGTGTAAGTGATTATCTTCACACTTCAATTTGGATTCTAAAATTGAACAAATATTGCAAGTGTGAGTGGAACATATTGTGTGTGTTCTCTCTTTGTTTCTTAACGAAGATTGATCGAACTACAAATATGTTTTCTCGCTCTTGTTTATCTTAGAGGGCCTACCTTGTGGGAAAAAATAATCACTCAAGGGAACAACCCAACTAGGAACACGCTACAGACAAGCGACTTCCAACTGGTATATAAGTATGGGTACTTGAGGAAAGTTCAAATATCATGAGGATTGTTCTGATGAGAAAGGAAGCAATGGTCTCTCACCACATGGATGATCCCCCACGAATGGAATGCCCCTACTAGAACCTTTGTTTAGAAATGCCAAAATCCTTAATCTATTTGTTTGTGCAAGAACAATCATTCTGAAGTCGTCCCATGTTTTTATGGCTCTTAGTGGAGATGAGAAGTATGCCATGGGAGTTTCATGGGTACTGATGCTTGGTTGACCTAAGAAGTGACTGCACTATAAGGGGGAGCCTGTGTGGTCAAGCATCTAATCATCCACTAAGAGTAGGTGTAGCTAGATTTATCCAAGTGGGAACTCAACAAATATTGTCATTCATATCCATAGGATTGTGCATGTTCTTGGAATAAAAAACACTTTGCTTGATCGTAAACATTGGGAAAATAAATATTCAACATTACCACCAAACTTTAAACCCTTTAGGAAGAAAATACCTTTGACAGAATTCAAGTGTTATTTCTTGCCCTAGGGATTCTATCCTTAGAGGTTTATAAGAATTTGAATTTATATCTCAATTTGATTACTAAAGTCAACAATATGAAAATTTTTCCTTGGTTTCCTTGATTTCCACATAATAAACTTTGTGGGATGATAAGAAGTTAGGACATTAGACATTTAGTTTGAAGAAACCTAATCAAGAATTGTTTGTGGTAAAATGATGTCATTAAACAAAGCTAAAGAACAATTGGACCCCACACATGTGTTCTTTCAAATGATTTCTTGAAAGATCAAATTTTGAAAACCAAAAACCAAAGGTCTTAGTCAAAAGGATCACAAGAAAAGGTTTTCTATTCTCTACAAATTTAGAGAAAGATTGACCTTCAATTTTTATAGAAGATCATCAAGAAACAATCCCAATTTGTATGAATTCTTTTATCAACAAAATCCAAATCTTTTTCGGCAATTTGAGCATCTTGTATGAGAAGTAAAGTGTGTTCTTCAAAATTGAGGTCTTGTAAACAAGAGTCTATTTAGTTACACATAGGATCAAATCAAAATCTTCATCCATCTTTCAAACATCAATCAAAATCTTCTCACCAGTAAACTCTTGAAAATATTGAAACCATCCTATTATGCTAGACTTTTTGGAAAATCCATGAATCAAAATCCTTGAAATCAAACATTTTTTTTTTGTTTGGCTAGGCATGTGTAGATTTATCCTTCTCCATATGATTAGTTAAATTATCATCAAATCATCTTGTTTGGTTAGGTGTGGGTAGATGCATCCTTCTCCCTACACTGAGTCAAATTTTCATCTTGTGAGCAAGTCTATCCCATAGATAACATCCAAAATCTTGGGATCTATTTGTTCATTATCCAATTCCAAAATCAAAATTAAAATCCAAATCAAGGTCAAAATCAAAATCCAAATCAATGTCAAAATCAAAATCCAAGAATCCAACTCCAAATCAAAATTAAACAAATCCAAATCCAAGAATCTAAGAATCAAAAAAATCCCAAAAGTATAGCATCCCCCTCAAGATCTTCTAAGAATTTAATCATCCATATCATACATCTTTTACACATTTTCCCATCACACCATTGATCCTTAAATTATCCTAGAGGTTCTCTGTTTTTGCCTAAAGTTAGATCACTCTAAAGAATTAGAGATTCATCTCCCACATTTTTGAAAATTGATCCCTATTTTATGGTTCAAACAAGATCACAACACAAGAAGAACATGTAGAACAACAAAGAGACATCAACTTCAAGTGACCAAATTCAAACCACACCCAAGTTCAATCCTATTGAACCTAGCAACCCACTACCTGATCTTTCTCTTATAACATAATATCCTCAAGAGGAAGGGCAAGTGGAAGACATCACCAACTCGGGGATGACCCAAGATGAGATCACTAAAATGCTTCAACACCCCGACAACCATAGACTTGTCAAGACCATGATAAAACTAAACCCTTCCCAATACATGCTTGAATTGATAAAAGAAGGAGCTAAACTTCCTTTTGATTTCGATGTGAGCACTATTTTGGAGAAGCCTTTCATGTCACTTGTACCATTCACCTCATCCACTCAAAGAATCATTCAACCCATTCTACAATCCATATCATCCATTGCCACTAGACAACCCATTGTTAACAAGGAGAGTTTGTTACTTTACAACCTTCAAAAACACCCCCTGTCAATAATTAGAATTTGGATGCCAATACCATCATAGGTACGTCAAGTACCATTCCCCAAAATCCCCTCCATCAATATGTCTCACTCACATTTCATGACACCAATGACACATCCTTTCATGCAACACTGGCATATGCCCTTAACACCTAAGTTTCCCTTCCATTGGTATAAGAAATCCTATTCGAACTAGGTGAAATTTTTGGGGCCTCATCTTCATCTACTCCAGAGAATATTCCACCGATTCCATCATTTCCTCCACCACCTCTACCATTGTTTCCTCCACTATCAATACCAACATCATTTCCTGGTATAGGGCTCCCCCCTTTACCTAACACAAATCAAAGCATTGCATGTAATCCTCTGAATATACCACCAATATCACAACAATAGGTTGTATCCATCTCTGCAACAACATCAATCCCAACACCCCAAACCATGGTCTCTCAAGAACCCAACACCTCTATCACAACAACCACCACAATCACTCAAAACACATCTCAACCACTCACCACCACATCTAACATCCCAAATCCACCACCACCACCACCACCAAATCCAAATGTGGCAAGCCAGTACAATATAGCACTACAATATCATCAAGCCTACCAAAAGGCACTCTGACAATAGCAAGTTGCACAACAAATGCAAACCGCTCAGGTTACTCAAGCTACGCAAGCCACTCAGGCTACTCAAGTAGCTCAAGCCACACAATAAGAAACACAAGCTCAACAAGCACAACAAGCTGCCCAGGCACAAGCCCAAGCATTGTTGCAATAACAACAAGTGCAACAAGCTACCTAGGCACAAGCCCAAACTTTTTTGCAACAGCAACAAGCCGCTCAAGCTGCACAAGCACAAGCATAAACACAAGCACAAGTGTAAGCATAGGCATAGATGCAAGTGGAATACCTCACACAACAACAATCATACCAATTGGCAGTGCAACAATACTAAGAGCAACAAGAAGCAGCCCAACTAGGAACCCAACAACAAGTGCAAGCTCAACAATAGGCATTATTAGTGCAACAACAATAGGACCAACAACAAGCGTTGTTGGTACAATAAAAATTACAGGCATACTTGGCACAAAAAAACATGCAAACACTATCCACCAACACACCAACCAATCCACCCATCCCTCCAATGATCGAACCTCAACAAAACACCTTCATCCCATGCCCTAATCCTCAAGATGATGTATCAACACAAATCAAATTTCTTTCACAACAAGTGCTCGATCTTCAATCAGGGAAAACCAAAAAACCACCAAAGAACTGCCCCTATCCATTTGACAAGAGCATTATCATGAAACCATTCCCAAAGGGATTTGAAATCCCAAAACTTGACATGTATCGAGGGACAGGTAACCCTGAAGATCACATTAGGGAGTTCCAAGTGCATTGCATGGAGGTCGCATATGACGAAACTTACCTAATGTGACTATTCCCTCTAAGCTTGGCAGGCCCTACCATTGACTAGTTCTCTCATCTCTTAGGAATCAAGAAATTCTATGAAATCATAGATGAATTTGTGCAAAACTATGCCTTCAACATAGGTATGGATGTGAGCCTAGAAGAACTATCATCCATGAAAATCCAAGGGAGAAACATTTTCTTCATTCTTTCAATGATGGTGATCAAAGGCCAACAGAAGCAAATGGGCCATGCCTAAGGAACAAGTGTGCACCATCATTGCAAATCTTGATGGACTTGTGTCTTTCCATGTCAAAATGCAATGCATCACAACCTATGATCAGTTGATCCCCAAGGTTCTCAATATTGAATGAGCCCTTATCTCACAAGGGGGAACACCTTATCAAGAAAGTTGCCCATCTGCCAGTTATAATGACAAACCTCACACATGGGTGAAAAATAGAAATGTTACCACTGATGGTGTTGTCGACGCCAAAGTTGTCATTAGTGCTCCCCGACAAAACACACAACCACCTCAACAACCACAAGCCAACAATTAGAACAATCGACAAGCCAACACTATCACATAGCAATTGAACAACCAAATAGTCAACAATGTGGGCAATCAAGGTAGACTGCCTTAGAGGAACAAAAATTCTCCTAAGCAGAAGTACACACCCCTTGGGGAATCATCTAAATCCATCATGAAAAGATTGGTGCAGGAAAAACTCATCACAGTTCCCACCTATGACAACTATCAAGAACCCTTCGTAAAACTATCATGGTACAATGAAAATCACCTTTGTGATTTCCACAAAATCAAGGGGCATATAACTGCTACTGTATGAGATTGAAAAACTTGATCCAAGACCTCATAGATGAAAAAATCATAAATGTGGAACAATTGGGAGGAAACCAATACTTGAAGATCAACACAAATTTGATGCCTAATCATAACAAGGGAAATAATAACAATGACAAAGGAAAGAAAAATTACGGCAATGTAAACCATGTGTATGATCATGTTGTTGCATCTCTAGATGAATGGGTCACTATCATTAACATCAATGGAGCCCAAGCCGATTGTGGAGTCACCACAAGAGGAGGAAAAGTCACAATCGTAGGACCATCTCGGCCATCTAGAGCATCCACCTCTAATCCAAGATCCATCCCTAATGTCTACAGTGTCCTAGACTAGCTAAAGAGAACCCTAGCTTAGATTTCCATCATGGAGTTGCTGAAGATATCACTTGCACACAGAAAGATCATTGAAGAAGCATTGGGTTCATCCATCATCTTCGTTGATCTTGATGTCGAACAATTCCAAGCTATGGTCAGAAATATCATCACCCCAAATCTCCTCACATTCTTTGATCAGGACTTCTCCACCCAACCATCTCACAATCACATACTTCACCTGGAGGTCCTAGTGCATAAGAATAAATTCAAGAGAGTCTTGGTGGATGGGGGTGTAGGTTTAAACATTTGTTCCCTCAAGCTTATAAAGAATCTAGGAATCTCAAAGGATTCCATTGAAAAATGCAAAGGCATTACAATCACGACTTATGATGATCAAGAAAAAGTGTCTCAAGGAACTATCCAACTCCCTATTCAAGTAGGACCAACAATTATGGAAACCACCTGTCAGGTCCTTGACCTTGATTTTCCTTACAACATTCTCCTAGGGTGTCCATGGATCCATGGAATGCAAGAAATGGCATCAACCTTCCACCAATGTGTCAAGTTCACATACCAAAACCAAGTGGTCATAGTTCATGGGGATCTCAAACCCTTTTCTTACTACAAGAACCTAGAAGCAAGATGCTATAAAATCCCCTAAGTGTTGAAGAGCGATGAAGGCCCTTCAACTCTGTATATAGACCCAACTACCTTGGCCTCCACTTCTAATATAAATATGCCCACCATCCCCGATATCTTTGAAATCAAGGTCATTATCCAAGACAATAGGTGTGGGGATTATAAAATGAAGAAGGGTGCTTTCATGGTAGGATAGTTACCACAATCTCCTAGGTCCCATGGGCAACCCCAACCAGCTGAAATATCACCCCAAGCTTTCAAGGTTGACCCTTCTAGATTCAGAAGTTGGGGAGACCTAAGCCAAGAAGTGGTAGATGAAAGAGACATATCAAGTTTGTTGTACCAAGATAATAGGCCTACAGCTGGAATTCCAATGGTGAGAGTAGTAAAGGACTGCAAATGATGCTTAGTATGGGCTACGATAGAAACCAGAGGCTTGGACAAAATGACAATGGTCTCCTAGTACCCATCATTCCTGAGATGCACTTGAGAAATATTGGCCTCGGATGTACCCCTCTGAGTGTAACCATACATGGCAGAGGTCCCCCAGTAAAAGTAGTCAAGACTCCCCCTCAGCTATTAGTAGTCAAACTTTGCCTACCTATGTCCACAAGTTCAGTTATAGACAACTTCACATTTGACATAACCAACGTTTTTAGTAGTAGTGATGCTGAGGAAGATTCCATAAATAAATTTTCAATGCTATTTGAGAATTCCTCTCTCCTTATGATTAGTACCTTGTCATTTGAGTTAGTTAGTCAAACCCATGAAATAAACCTAGTCTACCCCCAGCTCATCAATTACGACCAACGAGGACCACCAGTTCTAGACACATTCGAGAATGATGAGATACTCTCAGAATTCATGGGACTACAAGATACTGTACCATATAGAGATCACAAGGCAAGATTTGACATCGTATTGGGTACACATTCTTATTAAGGAGAAACGATTCAATCCTTTCGTCGCAAAAATGAAAACTTGAGAATAATCTCTAGGTCTTTGAGTGAAAACCACACTATGGCACTCTCTGACTTGAAAAAATTAAAAATAAAGGACATATCCAATGATGAAAACCTATTTGAGGCACCGTAGGATGAAGGATTCAATCTTCCTCTCAGTTCCATCCATCACGAGAAGTCAACAGTTATGGCAGAAATGTGCAATCCAGTCAACCTGGGAACATAAGAGGTACCACACAACATTCTATGAAGAGTCTCTCTTAATAGAAGAACAAGAACTCCTAGCTACATTCCTAAGAGTAAGAAAGGTCAATTTTGCATGGACCTATTCTGACATGCATGGACTTGATCCAGAGGTTGTGGTTCATCACTTAGCAGTATATCCTGAAGCAAAGTCTATGAGACAAAAGCTAAGGAAAATGCATCCCATTATAGCTCTGTTGGTCAAGATGGAATTGTAAAAGCTCCTGGATGTAGGATTCATATGACCGATAGATTATCTAGAGTGGGTCTATAATATTGTACCTGTATCAAAGCCCACTAGGGGCATCCGTATTTGCACATATTTTAGAGATATAAACAAAGTGTGTCTGAAGGATGATTTTCCACTCCCAAACATTGACATGATAGTGGACATGATAGCAATACATGAGATGTTATCCTTGATAGATATATTCTCAAGATATAACTAGATCATGATAGATAAAGAGGACCAACATAAAACGGCTTTCACTTGTCCTTGTGGGACATATTGCTAGAACATGATGCCATTCAACCTAAAGAATGCTAGAGCAACATATCAGAGAGCCATGGCACTAATCTTTCATGACATGATCCATAATATTGTGGAGAATTATGTGGATGATATACTATCCAAATCAAGGAAAAGATGAGATCACATAGCGGCATTGAGTGTCATCTTTGACAGACTTGATAAATACAAAGTCCGCTTAAATCAAAAGAATTGTTTCTTTGGGGTCCAATCAAGAAAACTGCTAGGCTATATTGTATCCATGAGAGGAATTGAGGTAGATCCAGCTAAGTTCAAGGTAATACTTGAAATGGAGGCACTTAGAACACTAAAACAACTAAGGGGTCTACAAGGAATACTCTAGTCAATCCGCAGATTCATAGCACAATTGGAAAACAAGAAAATCTCGTACTCTCATCTACTCCACAAGGGGTTAGCATATAGATGAGATGAAAAATGTGATTAGGCCTTCAAAAAAATCAAGGAGTATTTACTCACACTACCAGTACTCATACCACCCATTCTAGGAAAACCCTTGATCTTATACTTATTAGCAACGACAAGACCTCTGGGCACATTCCTAGCACATCACGATGAGATTGGGAAAGAAAGAGCCATTTATTATATCAATAGAACTATGGTGGGTCATGAACTAAACTACACACCTATTGAGAAAGCTTGCCTAGCAGTCATCTTTGTAGCTCAAATTCATAGCACAATTGGTAGACAAGAAAATCTTGTACTCTCATCTACTCCACAAGGGGGTAGCATATGTATGGGATGACAAATGTGATCAAGCCTTCAACAAAATCAAGGAGTATTTACTCACACTTCTAGTACTCATACCACCCATTCCAAGAAAACCATTATTCTTATACATATCAGCAATGACAGGAGCTCTAGGTGCACTCCTAGCACAACACGATGAGACTGGGAAAGAAAGAGCCATTTATTATATCAGTAGAACTATGGTGGGTCATGAACTGAACTACACACCTATTGAGAAAGCTTGCTAGTAGTCATCTTTGTAGCTCAAAAGTTCAGGCAATACATGCTAGCACACCAAATTAGGCTTGTTGCAAAAGTAGACCCTCTTAAGTACATGTTATCTAGAGCAACGTTCACAGGGCAGACAACAAAATGGGTTATGATCCTCATAGAGAATGATATTGAGTATATGGAATGAAAAGCTATCAAGGGACAAGCAATCATGGATCAACTGGTAGAAACTCCCATCTATGCAGAAAATCCACTTGTATCAGAATTCCCTAATGAATCAATCTTCAACTTGAGTGTGGTAGGCTATTGGAAAATGTACTTTGATGGGTCCTATACACAAAACAGGTTAGGAGTAGGGATTTTCTTCACCACTCCACAGGGAGATTGTATACCTAAATTATACAAGTTTTCATTTTCATGCACAAATACTATCACTGAATATGAGGCTCTTGTCATAGAGCTAAGGATTGCAATGCAGTGGAAAATAATGGCACTTAAGGTATACGGGGACTCACAACTCATTATCAACAAGGTAAATGGTGAGTACCAAACAAAGGATGACAAGTTGACTCCCTACAAAAAGTTGCTAGAAAATCTCAAGGAGATATTCATTGATATCTCATTTGAGCAGCTACCAAGAGCAGGTAACAAAGTAGCAGACACCATGGCTATAATCAAATCACTCCTGGAAACCCTGCACAACATCCCAAAACAAGAATTCCTCATAGAGCAGCTTCTTGTGCCAGTATTTGAGGTACCAGAGTCTGAATTTGTGTGCAAAATCATTGGTCCTAGTGATCCCTAGTACTAGGACATATACACTTATTTGAGAATAAGAGTACTCCCTGCCGACATAACCTAGAACCTCAAAAGATATTTTGTTAAAAATTATTCCCGTTTTGTCATCCTAGGAGATACCCTTTATCATAGAAGCATTGAAGGAACCCTGTTACATTTACTAAATGCTAAGGAAGCCTTGACTTCTTTAACTGAGGTACATAACAGTATTTGTGGTTCACATTTGAGTGGAATGACCTTGGCTAAGAGGTTGTTGAGGATGGGGTACTATTGGCCAACAATGGAAAGAGAAGCACATGACTATGTCAAAAAGTGTTTACAATGTCAGTATAATGGGGACCTCATCCATGCACCAACTCAAGAACTTCATCTGATTGTCACACCATGGCCCTTTTCACATGGGGACTCGATCTCATTGGAAAAATCACCTCCACCTCATCCAATAGATATAAATTTATCATCATTGCCACTAAGTATTTCACGAAGTGGGTGGAAGCCATCCCCATGACCTACATCACCGGAAAGAAGATATCTAAGTTCATCTTGAACTACATAATATGTCACTATGGTGTCCCCCAAGCCATTATCTCAGATAATGGGACACCTTTCAAGAATCAAGATTTCTATGACCTTTGCCAAAAATTCAACATCCAACATTGATTTTCCACTTCGTATTATCCCCAAGGCAATGACCAAGCAAAAGCCACCAATAAGACCATTCTAGAAATCCTCAAGAAAATGGTTAATGACGTGGGTTGTGACTAGCATTTGCAGCTAAATCATACCTTATGGGCCTATCAGACCAACATCCACACACCAGTAGGTGCCATCCCATTCTCCTTAGTCTATGGATCAGAAGCCATACTCCCCATTGAGATCGAGCTCCTATCACTAAGAATATCATTGCATAACCTCATCATGGATGAAGAATACTGGGTATCAAGACTGAATGAGCTGGAGTTATTGGATGAGTGACATATGGATGCCTGAAATCATTTGTAACTCTATCAAAACTGACTCAAACAAAGCTATAACAAGAAAATTAGGAGTTGGACATTCCAAGTTGGAGAGTTGGTGTTGAAGAAAAATCATAATAATGTTCCTAATCCAGATAGCAAGGGTAAGTTCAAACCCAATTGGTTGGGACCCTTTTCTTCACAACAAGCTAAAAGTCAGGGCATATTAGTTATCAAATCTAGAAGGCAAGCCTCTACAGGAGCCCATGAACAACTCTCATCTAAAATTTTTTTATGCCTAATCTTTCTAGGTATAAAACCAAAAATACAAAAAAAATTAGAAAATGTCCTTAAAAAATGGTCACCCTGATGAAAACCTGGAAAAAATGCATCTTGTTGACAAAAAATAATAAAAAAAGCATAAAAAATCCAAAAAAATTAAAAAAAATGATAAAAAATAGTAAAGAGAACAATCATCCTCTAGTGAAAACCAGTTTGGTGGCACTTTGGGCAAGTACCTTGGTGAAAACTTGGCAAATAGGTGCCTTGTGTAAATAAGCACTTTTCATCCACTAGGACTTTTACGGGTTGTTCAAAATCATCCATCATGCTTCCATCATCCATCACACCCCATATCTCCATCCATCATTTGTCCACATCCGCACTATAGATTGGTCCTGTGTTCATGTCATGATCCCTTATAGTACTACTCGACCCATTCTTAAGGTAAGTTTTTCTTTCCTTTATCAAAGTAGTCTATTGCACCACGTAGGGGCATGTTCTTGCATCCAATCGGATTTGTGTAGATCCTTGAAGTATTCCTAAAATCAAGAAAACAAAAAACATTCATAAAAATAAAAAAATTGAAAAACATCAAAAAAAGAAGAAAATCCAAAAACATCCAAAACTCTGAGACACTTAGGTCAATCCTTTAGGAGTTCGTCATAATAAACTAGTGTGCCAACCCTTTTCCTAGGACCTACAAAACAACATGAATAAATGAGTTAGACAAGGAATTACAAGCTAAAAGAAGGATTCCCCATGAAATCCATTTACAACTCAAACTAGGAAAGAAATTGATGAAGAACACAATACAAAAGATAAAACTAGATTTAATCCTGATTAGAGAAGCAAACACTTGATCCCATGGGGGAATTGGTGCCAATTTGACGTGAAAATTGGCCCTTTCCCAATTCCTATGATGAAATGTTGATATGTTGAAGATGATGTTGATCCACTTTTGAGGAAAGATGAGAACTCCAAGCCAAATCTGCAAAAAGCCTAGCTAAGAATTCCAATGATGGATGAGAATGGCTAAGTATTTTAGCATAGTAACTTTGCAATGTTTGTGGATGATAAAATGAGGAGAGGAGCTCTTCATTTATAGGATTTCAAGATGGATGAATGCCCAAATTTGAGCAATGTGGGACTAACATTCATCCAATGATATGGTGCCACTTGTCAATCTTTGAATGGATGATGGTTGTGTAAGATTTGGGGTTTGTGCCAATAAATGCCAATATTTGAAATTCAAATTTGTTGAAATGACATGCAAGAGGGAAGGGAAAATGAAATAAATGCTACTTGGCTCAAGGAAAAGGACATGTAAGATGAATTTATTGCCTTGTTGGATGTACATGTTGACTTAAATTTTTTGAATTCAAATTGAGGGAATATTCCAAAATATGCCTTGTGAGGAAAATAGAGATTTAATAAATGAATTAAATCTATTTTCATGTGCAACTTGCATTATCTAGAGGATGTGACATGAGATGAGGTTAAATTAATCAAGGGTTAATTAATTTAATAGGAGATTAGATGATGTGACTTATTTTGACTTAGATTTATGGATTTATTTAAATCAAATAAGAGAGGAATATGATAAGAGGCTAATTAAATAATGATTTTGATTTATTTAATTAAAAGGGATGGTGTTAGATTAAATCAAATAAGGTTTTAATTTATTTAATTTAATGGATAGACTTTAGAGATTTAATCAAATAAATTAATTATTTAATTAAATAGGGATAATTAGATCAGATGGATTGATTTAATTAACAAAAGGAATTGACTTAATCAGATAAAATGATTTATTTAATTAAGAGATGAATATTGATGAATTTAATCAGATAGGGAATTTGATTAAATGGTTAGACCCAGGGATGATTTAGGAAGAAACGATGTTAGTAAGTCAAGATCATATGCACGATGTCACTCAAGATATTTTCAATGTCTACATTTTGCCCCTGTTTGAAGCAATGCATTTGTTGTGTTGGTTCAAAGAATAAACGATCTCGATCAAAGCCAAAAAAATTTGATATTTAAAACTTGCCCCACTGCTGCCTGGTGAGAGAAATATGCCAATATAATGCCCCCTCAAGAGATTGGACAAAATTTTTAATTTTTTAGGTGATCTCGCAAAAAAAAGTGACAAAGTACCGAACAGGTCTGAAAGGGATCCGGGAGGCTAAAAACATGTCTAAATGCAATAAGATGATGAAAAACAAGCCTCAAACAGATGAAAATAGGTTTGAGGGTCCAAATCCCTAGCAGGATAGCCCTAGAGGATCAAAAAACCCTAATTTTCAGGCTTAAAAGGGGCCCGAGGGGTCACTTTCAAGTCATTTTCACACACCTCCGCTAGCAAACCTTGAGATCCGAGCTCTGACCCTCCGATGATATGGCACAATGAAAACTTCCTCTACACATTTTTTACTGAGTTCGGACCTACCAGCAGCCACTTGGTATTGGGGCACTGGTATGTGATCCTTACCGAAGCTTAATTTTTTCATTTAATGCATTTATTACATGTTTAAAAGAGAGCTCGCCTCCAATGGCACTATTATAGCACCGCTCGGTGTTTAAAGTGCACCGCTAATTTCCTTTTTGCACCGCAGTGGTGTAGTTTGGAGTTTAGAAACTCCATTGCTGGGCTCGGGCTTAGCTCAGACTCGGTGGGCTAGTTTGGGAAAAGTGCGTGGTGGCGGCATCCTTTTCATGCAAATTGTGACATTGGGGGTTAAAGTGCGCCATGGCGGTGCTTTTTGGCTTAATTTAGGGTCCAGCATTAGAGTTTGAGGAAACTCAAACTATGACGCCATCACAAACTGTGCCGCTGGGAATGAGTTTGGAGCGTTAGGTCAGAATTTTTCCAAAAATTTTAACATGCTGACTTTCCTTGATGCAGGACAGGCCTAGGGAGCTTTATTCTTGGGAGCACTGGTTGTGGGATTTGGCGAGCATCCTACAGGACTTTAGCGACAGAGACCAGGACCGACTGGGAGCTACTGGCTTATGGCATATTGCATACGCAGCGCCCATGCCCACACACCTTGGGATGCTATTAGCGCTGGTCGAGAGGTGGCACAACGAGACATCGTCATTTCATCTTCCCACTTGCGATGCAACCGTCACCTTGGAGGACATCTGGTACATACTACAATTTCCCATTCATGGCCACCAGGTGATCTATGAAATGGAGGAGGGACGCGAGTGCTGCACTTGAGTCCTCACCACTCGAGACATTATTTATTGCGAGGGATAGATCGAGCTAGAGCAGTACATAGTCATAACACCTCCCTTCCATTGGGCGATTGTGGTGATCATTTCGGGTTTGGTTGCCCTAGACAGATGAGGGTGATATTTCAGTCTGGGCTGGGGATACTGCTGTGAGAGGATGGTTCTGGACAAGTTAGTTTGGTTTGCATGGGGACCCGTCCTTCTGGCTTCACTTTACAAGGATCTCCATGAGTATGTCTTTGTGGATGGTAGAGCGTTGGGAGTTGGGGTGACGCTCCTTCATGTTTGGGCATGGAAGCACATTTTTGAACTATGTCCATGGGTGGTTCCGGTTCCGATGGGCACAGAGGATGCCCTCGTGACACTATACAAAGGTGGTGTGTCCTTCACACACACTGGAAAGCATGGGATCCCCTACTGGAGGCAGGTCCTAGATGAGATGCTTGTGTTTACTTGGAGACCATATCTTAGTCAGCCTGGATGGGCTGACGATCCAGATCAACTCTTCTACTGCTGCCAGGATTGATACATGTAGGAGCAGGAGCACACTATGATTGAGCAGTATCTGCCCAGGCACATACAGTGTAAATTCAGAGAGTCACAAGATCGGCCAGACGATGGCTATGTAGTCGTCTTTGCACACAGCATGACATAGGTGTCATGGGGGCCTGGTATTCCTACAACTGAGGTAGTTGACAACTTTTGACATTTGGTAGCTCGACCATGGGCTTATGATCAGGGCTTGGTAGATCTAGGCACCATACAGGCCTATAGAGATTGGTTCAGACCTCCTCTCCAATTGAGTGTTCTAGGTGAGGATCCAGATATGCACAGGGTTAGAGGCAGAGGGAGAGGGAGAGGATGAGTGAGAGGACCGAGGGTAGAGATTCAACAAGATCCACCAGGTGTGCCCCTAGTTCCACCAAGTCATGAGGATGTCCATATGCAGGACCAATAGCAAGATCCACCAGTCCCACCACCACAAGTCGAGGGTGAGGATCAGCCTCACCCGTAGCCACGGGTACAACCAGTAGGGCAGGTAGACACACAAGATGCCTTCATTTTATAGTTACAAGCACAGGTTTAGGTAGTGAGGGCTGAGAGGGACTAGGCATAGGCTAAGAGGGAGTAGCTCATAGTAGAGAGAGATTAGACTATGTAGTAGAGACAGGTAGCAGAGCTACAGGTAGGCGTAGAGCTAGGCCGCAGGCAGCAAATTGAGAGCATGATAGCCTCCTCGTCTTAGGGTACAGTGTCGGTTTGATCTTACAAGGATGCTATCTGACAGATAGAGTACTACTGTTGGGCTTACCACAATACTGTACCTAGAGCAGACTGGGTCCCAGAGTACTCAGAGCAGGCCAGCCATAGACCACGAGAGGGTCACAGTGATAGGGGTGAGGGCAACATCCATAGAGATCAGGCTTGATTAAGATATTATGATGTCCTTTTTGTGCCTTATGGGCTCATTTTTGATAGCCTGATGGGTGTTTTGTACTGATTGACATATATGTACAGTGATCCAATTATTTTTTGTACTATGACAGTTGATGATATGATATATATGAGCCGATGATGATTTTGATGTGATGCAATGTGTTCTTTTATTTATGCATGTATGGTTTATTTCTATATGCTTTGCAATGATGTTCTATGGATGCATTTTATTTCTAATGATGTATGTGTTATGATTATGACTAATAGATCTATATTATGCTGAACTATGATATGATGTGCAATAATGTTAACTATATGATGGTTTATTTTATGCCAATGCAATATGTGATATGATTTGATTTATGGTATATGCAAATGATGTGTGGAATATGCTTATTTATGAGATGATTTATGGATGAATGTGATATGACGCGATGGTCATGATATGATGCCAAATGAAATGGTTTTATGAGATGCTTAGAGTAACAAATGTTATTATCCTACATCATGATGTATGTGATGTGATGATATGTTGATGCAAAGTGATATGCTGATGCGTAATGTGAACGTAATTTGATAATATGATATCATTTATGTTATGGAAGTATGTATGCCTAATGAATTAAATGCTTATATACCTATTGCTTATGATTATGTAAAAATGATTATGGAATGATTTTGTAGATGCTATATGATGATTTAGATGGTAATATGAAATGAAATGCAAATGAATGTTTATGAAATGTGATGTAATGGGTGATATGCAATGACATGGATGCACCTGTTTATGAAGAATGTTTATGATAACATGTTTATATGATGGTAGGAATGCGATGTTTCCTATATGATATGTTTATGTAATGCGTATGATTTCTATATGATATGCTTATGTGATATGCTAATGATTTCTATGTGATATGCTTATGCGACATGCTAATGATTTGTGGATGCAGGATTGATGATGATGATGGTGATGATGATCAACTATCATAGTACTTTGTTAGCGTGATTAGTAAGAAAAGAAGGAGTCATTTCAACAAGATGCAAGATGACACAAATGCAGATGATGATGATGATGATGATGATGATTACTTGCTGAGGAATTGGGATTTTCAAAGGACCAAATTTTCTTATGCTTGTTAACACACATGGTACGATGCATCAAGGTATAGCAAACCAGGATGGCGTGGTACTTAGTGTGATGGAATTTGACTCGACAATTAGATAGGAGTATTCTTGTTCACACCTGACATACGGAGACCTTGCTAGGATGCACTTCAGAAGTTTCAGACACATCGGACCAAAACGTGGAAAGGTAAACCTATCCCTGTAATAGTCAACAAGTTTCCCTAGACCTCTTCCATACATACCTAACAAAGCAAGTATTCACCAAGGTTATATTGCAAGAACGTCCAACAAGCACAGTAGACAAAAGATAATGATCATTGCCCCATTCCTATTTCTCTAAATCCAATGCCTTGGGATATCATTGGGATGTCCTTGGAATGAGTGCAAAATAAGATAAGTCAAAAGATAAAGACCAAGTAAACAAACAAACTGATGCTCTTTAATACCGCTAACGGAAAGAGGATATGTCTTCTAAGATGATAACCGAAACTTATTGCCAAAAGATAATGCCCATTGTAGGAAGGATTCATCCTAGGACATGTTAGTCGATGGTGGAACATCATTTCATTTATAAAGGATGATTGATATGGGACAAATTCAAATGACGAGTTACCAATACGAAGAAAGAACCAACTTACTTCCTCACTACTTAGACTTAAGACTTGACATTTTGAGTTCTGCATTTAAACTGCTAGACTTGTTTCCAACTATTTCACCAAAGTTTGATGATGACGATCAAGTTATTATGGATGGTGATTATTGCGGGTGCAAGCAAGATGAGGCGGATGGATTTTTTCAAATATTTGGATGTTTTTGATGTTTTGCAATGTTCTGAGGCTGTTTTTGGTGTTTTTCGAGATTTTACAAATGCTTTGATTTTTTATTTTTGAATGTTTTAGGGTTTTCTGAGATTTTGAACAAGAGACTAACCTAAAGACCTATCCTAGGGGTCTTGAGGGATGATCGACAGATTAACCTTTCCTATGTTATACACGCAAAGACCACGTAGTTTGACTGATGACTCGATCGATTTACAGATGGTGATATACATGATGAAATGTTAGTTTATTATGACAAACTCCTATAGGACTGACCTAAATGTCTCAGGGGATGATCAAAGATCAACCTTGCCTACGTTCAAGCTGAGAGATGACATAGTTTGACAAGACGACTCTATTTTTGGATTTTGATATGTTTTGATGTTTTTGGGATTTTTGATTTTCTAATGTTTTTGGATTTTTTGATTTTAAGATTTTAAGATCATACATGAATCTGATCATATGAGAATGTGCCCCCAGCGTGATGCAATAGACTACTTCAATAAAGGCAGGACAAACTAACCTTGAGAATTGGGCCGAGTAGTACTAGGAGGAATTATGATACGAACACAAGACCAAGCTATGGTGCAAATGCGAGTGGATGAGTCATAGATGTGAGACCTGAATGCGATGGATGATGGAAGCAAAATGGATGGATGATGCAGATCAAGCCATAAAGATCCTGGTGGATGGAAAGTGCTTATTTACACAAGGTTCCTGTTTGCTAGGTTTTCACTGAGGTACTTGCCCAAAGTGCCACCGAAGTGGTTTTCACTAGAGGACAATTTTTTTGATCCTTTTTTTGATTATTTTGGATTTTTTGCTTTTTTGATTTTTTTTGTTGTTACCAAGACGCCTGTTTGCTAGGTTTTCGCCAAAGTAACAATTTTTTCAAGACTTTTTTTGATTTTTTTGATTTTTTGGTTATATACCTTGAAAGATTTAGGCATAAAACTTTTTGAGATGGGAGCTATTCATTGGCTCCTATAGAGGTTCCCCTTCGGGTGTTGATAGCTAATATTCCCCTGATTTATAGCTTGTTGTGATGATGAAAGGCCCTAACCAATTAGGTTCAAACTTTCCTTTTCTATTGGGATTCGAGACATTCTTCTTATTTTCTTTTAAGACCAATTCTCCTACTTGGAAAGTCTTGCTTCTGATCTTCTTGTTGTAGCTTCATTTAAGTCTATTTTGATAGACTTGTAGATGATTCAAAGCATCTATGCATCTCTCATCTAGTAACTCCAACTCTTTTAATCTTGACACCTAGTAGTCCTCATCAGTGATGAGATTTTGCAATGATATTCCGAGGGATGGGAGCTTGATCTCAATGGGGAGTATGGCTTCTCATCCATAGACCAAGGAGAAGGGGGTGGCGATGGTGGGTGTGCGGATGCTGGTTCGATAAGCCTAGAGGGTAGGATTAAGCTGCAAGTGCCAGTCACGACCTGCATCATTGACTATTTTCTTGAGGATTTTAAGGATGGTTTTGTTTGTGGCTTCTGCTTGGCCATTGCCTTGGGGATAGTATGGGGTGGAAAAGTGATGCTATATTTTGAATTTCTTGCACAAGTCGCGAACCTCCTGGTTCTTGAATGGTGTCCCATTATCTGAGATAATGGCTTGTGGGACACTATAACAACATATGAGATAGTTTAGGATAAATTTTAAGATTTGCTTCCCAGTTATATATGTCATGGGTATGGCTTCCACCCACTTTGTGAAGTACTCAATTGTAGTTATGATGAACTTATGGTCATTGGATGAGGTGGGTGAGATTTTCCTAATGAGATCGAGTCCCCATTGTGAAAAGGGCCATGGTGTGACGATTGGGTGAAGCTCTTGAGCTGGAGCATGGATGAGGTCCCCATGCTGTTGACATTGTAAACACCTTTTAGCATGATCATGTGCTTCTCTTTCCATTGTGGGCCAATAATACCCCATCCTCAGTAGTTTCTTGGTGATGGTCATTCCACTCGAGTGTGAGCCACAGATACCATTATGAACCTCGGTTAGAGCGGTTAATGCCTCCTTAGCATTTAAACATCGTAACAAAGTACCTTCTATGCTTCTACGGTATAAGGTATCACCTAGGATGACAAATCTAGATGCCTTTTTGATAAAGGTTCATTTTAGGTTTGATGGGAGGTTAGCAGGTATGACTCCTATGTGAAGATATGTGTAGATGTCATGGTACCAAGGATCACCAAGACCAATGATTTCACACACATATGCTGATTCTAGTACCTCAAATTTGGGAACAAGAAGCTACTCAATTAGAAATTCATATTTCGGCATGTTATGAGGGATGTCTAATAGAGATCCAATTGTAGCCATGGCGTCTGCTACTTTGTTGTTGGTTCTTGGAATCTACTCAAATGTTATGTCAATGAAAGATTCTTTGAGAGTCTCCACCAATTTCTTGTATGGAGTGAGTTTATCATCCTTAGTCTGATATTCATTATTGACCTGATTTATGATCAACTGAGAGTCCCCATACACCTTGAGAGCTATGATGTTCCATTGCACTGCTATCTTGAGGCCTATAGTCAAAGCCTCATATTCTGCTATGTTGTTGGTGCAAGGAAATGCCAGTTTTTATGAATTCAGTATGCAATCTCCTTGTGGGGTGATGAAGAAGACACCAGCTCCTGATCCATGTTGTGTGTATGAACCATCGAAGTATAGTTTCCAATGGTCAGTTACATTGAGGTTAAAGATGGATTCATCTGGGAATTATGAGACAAGAGGGTTCTCAGAATAAATGGGTGCTTCTGCTAGTTGATCTGCAATAACTTGTCCCTTAATGGCCTTCCACTCTACATACTTGATGTCATACTCTGATAATATCATTACCCACTTTGCCATTCTTCTTGTGAGCATTGCCTTTGATAGGAGATACTTGAGGGGATCAATTTTCACAATGAGTTTTATCTTGTGTGCCAACATGTAATGTCTGAATTTTTGGGATGCAAACACTACTGTGAGGCAAGATTTCTTGATGAATGAGTAATTTAGCTCATGACTGACCATTGTCCTACTAATGTAGTAGATGGCCCTCTCCATTCCGTTTTCATCATGCTGAGCTAGGAGAGCTCCAAGGGTTGCTGTTGTTGCTAACACATATAAGATCAATGGCTTTCTCAAGATAGGTGGCATTAACACTGGTGGTGTCAGTAGGTATTCCTTGATTTTTTTAAATGCCTCTTCACTTTTTGTATCCCATTTATACACTACCCCCTTGTGGAATAGGTGAGAGTATGGGTTCTACCTATCTGCCAGTTGTGCTATGAACCGTCGGATGGATTGAAGTTGGCCTTGGAGGCCTCTCAATTATTTTAATGTCGTTGGTGCTTCCATCTCGAGGATTGCCTTCACTTTTTCTAGATCCACCTCGATACCCCTCATAAACACTATGTATCCTAGCAATTTACTTAACTGTACACTGAAGATGCACTTCTTAGGGTTTAGTCTGACTTTTTATTCCTCTAGTCTGTCAAAGATAGCACTTAGGGTTGCTATATGATCTTGTCTTTTCCTTGACTTAGCTAGAATGTCGTCGACATAGTCTTCAATGTTTTATGAATCATGTCATGGAATAGTAGTGTCATGGCCCTTTGATAGGTTGCTCCTGCATTCTTTAGGCTGAATGGCATCATGTTCTAGTAGTAGGTCCCCCATGGACAAGTGAAGGCTGTCTTGTGTTGATCCTCTTTTGCTATCATGATCTAGTTGTATCCTAAAAATCCATCCATTAGTGATATCATCTCATGTCCTGTTGTCATGTCTACTATCATTTCGATGTTGGGAAGTGGGAAATCATCCTTGGGACATGCTTTGTTCAAGTCTTTGAAGTCCATATAGATTCTGATGGCTCCATCAGGTTTTGATACAGGTACCAAGTTTGATACCCATTCTAGATAATCAATTGGTCGTATGAATCCTGCACCTAGCAAATTTTTGAGCTCCATTTTGACTAATAAAGCAATTTGAGGATTCATTTTTTGAAGCTTTTGTTTGACCGGTTTTGATTCTGAATACACTACTAAATGATGGACCACTGTCTCTAGATCTAGCCCTGGCATGTCAGCATAACTCCATGTGAAGTTTATTTGCCTTTCCTTTAGGAATGCTGCTAGGAGTTATTGCTCTTCTGATAATAGTGATTCTACATAGAATGTGATATGTGGGGCCTCCTCGGTTCCTAGGTTGACTGGATTGCACTTTTTAGCCAAGAGTGCTGACTTCTCCTAATGAATAGCTCTTAAGGGAAGATTGAATCCTTCATCCTTGGGTGCCTCAGAGAGGTTTTCATCATTGGATACATCCTTTCTTTTTACTATTTTCTTGTTAGAGAGTGCCACGGTGTGGTTTTCACTCAAGGACTTGGATATGATTCTTAGTTTCTCACTTTTGCGAATGAAGGATTCAATCATTTCCCCATAATAGGCATGTGTGCCCAACTCTATTATAAAGCTTGCTTTGTGGTCTCCATATGGAATGTTATCCCTCAATCCCATGAATTTTGAGAGCGCTTCATCATTTTTGAATGTATCGAGAACTAGTGGTCCTCGTTGGTCATAGTCGATCAGTTGGGGTACACCAAACGGATCTCATGATTTTGATGGTCTATTTCAAAGGAAAGTGTGCTAATCATACATAGGGTGGTGTCCTCAAATAACCTAGGTAAAGTGGTCAAGGTATTTTCGTCATCACTACTAATATAGGGCTCAGTTATAAAATTATGTGTGTCCCTACCTGTGACTATTGGTGAGTGTACTTGTACTAGTACTAGCTGAGGAGAAACATTAGTCATTCTAACCAGAGGACTTCGGCCACATATGGTTATGCTCGAAGGGGTACTTCCAAGACCAAAATTTGTTATGGGTCACATCTCTGGCATGATAAGTATTATAAGCCCATTGTCATTTTGTCCCAATCTTTGATTTTTGTCATAGCCCATTGCAAGCATCATTTGTAGGCCCTTGCTTCTTTTGTCCATTGGTAAATTATTTGTCAATCTATCATCTTGATACAACATGTGAGATGGATCTGCTTCAATAACCTCATGGCCAAGGTCTCCCCATCTTGTGAATTTGGGATAGTTTCCAGGATAGGTTTGTGATGTGGAAGCTTGATTTTCTTGTGGGCGTCCTCATGATCTAAGAGATTGTTGTAACTCTCCTATCACAAAAGCATTGTTAGGGAGATTTTAGCTTCCACAATCATCCTCTCTGATGATGAGATTGATATCGGAGATGGTGGGGATGGTGGGTGTCTCTATTGCAGAAATGGACATGAGAGTGGCGGGGTCAATGTATGATGTGGATGGGCCCTCATCATTCTTTGGCACTTGGGGGATTTTGTAATACTTGGCCTTAATATTTTTGCAATATGAAAACAGTTTGGGTTCTTCGTGGATGGTAACCTCTTGTCCATTATGTGTAAATTTCACACATTGGTGGAAGGTTGATGCTACGGCTTTCATCGCATGCATCCATGGGTGTCCCAGGAGGATATTATATGGAAATTCAAGGTCCAAGACCTGATAGGTAGTTTCCATGAGCATTGGCCCTACTTGAAGAGGGAGTTTTATTGTGCCCTGAGACACTCTTTCTTGGTCGTCATATGCTCTTATTGTGATTCCCTTACCTTTGTCGATGGAATCTTCTGATATTTTCAACTGCTTGATGAGGCTAAGAGAATAGATGTTCAAACTTGCACCTCCATCCACCAAGACCCTTTTGATTTTGTTCCTGTTGACAATGGCTTCCAAGTGAAGGTCACGGTTGTGAGATGGTTAGGTGGGGAAATCTTGGTAAGAGAATGTAAGGAGATTAGGCGTTATGATATTTCTGACCATAGCTTGGAATTGGTCCGCATCGAATTTTGTGGGGACAGTGGATGAGGCTAATGCTTCCTCGAGAATATTTTTATGCACTGATGAGATTTTTAACAACTCCATGATGGAGATGTGTGTTGGCGTTCTCTTGAGTTTTTCTACAACATTGTAGCTATGCAGAATGGCTCTAGATGAAGGGATTCTATTAGGTTGGGATGATCCTGCAATGGTGACTTTTCCACCTCTTGTGGTGACTCCACAATCTTCGGCATGGGCGCCCTTGATGGTGATGACCATGCAATATTAATTTAGGGAGGAAACGACCATTTCATACACATGATTTACACTACCCTTCCCTTTATCATTTTTATTCCCTTTGTTGCCATGATTTGGCATCAGATTCATGTAGATTTTTAGATCCTGATTTTTGGTAGGTTGTTCCACATTTATGATTTTCTTGTCAATGAGATCTTGGATGATATTTTTGAGTCTCATGAAATTGTTTGTGGTATGACCTTTGATCTTATGAAATTCACAAAGTTGATTTTTGTTATACCAAGGAGGTTTGACATCAAGTTCTTGGTAATTCTCGAATGTAGGAGGCTTGATGAGTTTTTCATTGATCAAATTTTCATTATGTCTTCCAATGGTTCCCACAAGATAGCGTATTTTCATTTGGGATAATTTTTGCGTTGGGGTGGTCCTCTTTGATCATTGAGGTTATTGATGGTTGGATTTTTGTTGGGTTGGTATGTTGTGTGATGAGTGTTTTGGCGTTGATTTTGGATTTGCAGTGTGGGTGTGTTTTGCCGTGGACCACTAATGACCACCTTGGCATCTACGACACCATCATTAGTAATGTTCTTGTTCCTTGCCCATGTGTGAGGTTTATTGTTGTAATTAGATGATGGGCAGTTGTTTTATGGTTCGTGACATAATGTTGATTTCGCAGGTTGAGTCACAAGGGCTCTTTCGATGCTAAGCACCTTGGAGATAAATTGCTCATATGTGGTGATCCCCTAAACCTTGAGATGAAATGCCAAGTGATTTTCAAGTTTGGTGATGATGGTGCAAACTTGTTATTCTTCTGGCATGGTCCACTTGCTCTGATTGGCCTTGGATCGCCATTGTTCAAGGAATGAAGCAAAAGATTCATTCTTTCCTTGTTTTAGAGTGTATAGTTCTTCGAGACTAATATCCATTGCAATGTTACATGTGTAGTTCCTAATGAATGCATCCTTGATTTCTTGGAATGTTCTAATGCCTGAAGGTAAGTGAGAGAACCATTCTATAGCGGGGCCTGCCAAGCTTCTAGGAAATAGCTGCATCAGATAAGTATTGTCATATGCGACCTCCATGCAATGAACCTGGAATTCCCTAATGTGATCTTTAGGGTTTCCCATCCTTGATATTTGTCAAATTTAGGGATCTCAAATCCCTTGGGGAATGGTTTCATCTCTAAGCTTCTATCAAATGGATAGGGACACAATTTTCTTAGTGTTTTTGTTGTTCGCCCAGATTGCATATCGAGCACTTGTTGCGAAAGCAACCTAATTTTTGTTGTCACATCATTTTGCGGATCAGGGGGTGGGATGAAAGTGTTTTGGGGTGTTTGAATCATGGGTTGGATGGGTGGATTGGTCGGTGCATTGTTTGATGGTATATGTATGTTCTGGGAAGCGAGGTAGGCTTCTATTTGCTTTTGTATGAACAACGCCTATTGTTGATCTTGCTATTGTTGCACTAGGATTTGTGTTTGTTGTTGCACTTGTTGTTGTTCCAACAATGCTTGTTGTTGGACTTGTTGTTGTTCCCACAAAACTTGTTGTTGGGCTGCCAATTTTTCTGCTTCTTGCTGCTCTTGGTATTGATTTAGTGCTTGTTGATATGCTTGTACTTGCACTTCTTGCGCAAGAATTTGTGCTTGTGCCTATGCTGCTTATGCTTGTGCAGCTTGTTGCTACAATAAAATTTGTGCTTGAGTGACCCTTTGTCCTTGTAATGCTTATACAGCTTGGGTGGCTTGTTGTTGTTGTTGTTGCAATAATGCTTGGGATTGTTGTGCTTGTTGCGCTTGTAATGCGGCTTGTGCAGCTTGTTGCACGACTTCTTTTTTTTGAACTTTTTGGTATCCTCTTTGAAAAGCAGCTTGTAGTGCTATGTCATAAATGCTTGATGTGGTGAACGTTGTTAGTGGTGGAGGTGGTGGTGGATTTGGAATGGTGGTAGATGATGATGTTGTGTTGATGTTTTGGGTGTTGGATAGTGGTATTGATGTGATTGGTCCTTGAGAGACCATGCTTTGTGATGTTAGGGGTGTGTTTGATGATGTTGTCATTGCTTGTGCATTTATCATTTGTTGTTGCGATATCAACGATAAATTTTGTGTGTTTGGTGCAATGCTTTGATTGATAGTTGGGATATAGGTTTGATTGATACTTGGTAGGGGAGGGAGCCCTAAACCAAGGAGTGGTGTGGATGATAATGGCAATGGTAGAAGAGGTGGAAAGGTGAGGGGCGTGAGTTGTGAAAATGTCATGGTGTTGAATAAGCCCCTTAGTCCGAATGTATCTCCTTCTTCTTATGAATTTGTGAGAAGAGGTATTTGAGGAGTTGCATGAAAGAATGATGATGATGGATCATGATGGAATGCGAGAGGAACATTTTGGTGCAATGGGTTTTGGGGTATGCTTTGTTCCAAGGTGGTGTTTGCGTCCACGTTTTGATTATTAACAAGGGGGTGTGATTGAAGAGCATTGAGGAATGTGTTTCCTTTATTGACATTGGGTTGGGTCGAAGCAAACGAAGTTGTGATTTGTGGAATGTTTTGCATGATGTTTTGGGATGGAGGTGTAGATGAAATGGGGATGGTGGATGAGATAGGTGGAAAGGATGTCTCCACTATAGTACTTACATCAAAATCTAAAGGCAACTTGGCCCCTTTTTTTGCTAGTTCAAGCATGTATAACAAAGGGTTGAGTCTCATCATGATGTTGATGATTTTATGATTCTCTGGATTTTGAAGCATTTATGTCATTTCCTCACAAGACATTCCAAAAGTAAGGTCCTCTCCTTGGTTTTCTTCTTGTAGATTTTGCGATGATGAGAGGGTCAACAGATTACTTGATTTAGCTAGATTCATTTCTACGTTTTTTTGGATAAGATCACTTGAAGTGGGTGTTTCTTTGTTGGCTTCCATACTCTTCTTGTATTGAGATCTCGTTTGAACCATAAAACAAGGATCAATCTTTGAGAATATGGGAGATGAATCTCTTGATTCTTTGGATAGATCATTATTTTATGTCCCAAAGTATAAAGTTTTTAGGATGCCTTGAGGATCAAAGGTGATGATATGATGATGATGTTAGGGATGGATGATATGGATGTTCTTGGATTTTGATAAATCTTGAATGAGACACTAGGCTTTTAGGACTTGTGGATTTTGATTTTTCATTTTGGATTTTAGGATTTGAGATTTTGTCCTTGATTTTGATTTTTTGATTTTGATTTGGATTTTGAACAAAAAGACCCTAAGATGTTTGATGATGATCTAAGGGATAGCTTTGTTCAAAGGATGATAATTTGGATATGTGTGAGGAGAAGGATGCATCTACCCACACCTATTCAAACAAGACGATTGTTTCACTAGGTATATGAAGAAGGATTCATCTACATACACTAAGCTAGACAAGATGATTTTGATAACTTTGACTAAGTATATGCAAAAGGATGCATCTACACATACCTAGCCAAAGGCGTTCTTGCTAATGTTTTCAAGGATTTTGTCTCAATGATATTGATGATTTTGATTTTGCCACAAAGCCTAGTATCAAGGATGATTTCAAGATTTTCCAAAAGGTGATGATGAGATGGATTTTGTTTTGATATTTTGAAGGATGAATGAAAATGATTTTGATGTGTTTTGATCCTAAGATGAACCTAAAAAGGACACTTTGTTTTCCTAGACCTAGGTATTGAAGAGCATGCAAATTCTTCCTAAGGACTTTTGTAACCAAGAAATGATTTCATTTGAGCATTCATTTTCAGATTTCCAACCAATTATTTTTTTCTTTTGAGGTTGTGAGTCTTCAATCACATATGAGAGTTCATTTTGCTTAACTTTGCTTAATGTCTTTATTTTACCAAAAAACACTTTCTTCAATTAGGTTTCCAAACTAAGGTGTCTAATGTCTTAATTTCTTGAAACCCCACAAGATATGTTATGTGGAAATTTAATGAACTTATGGCAAAGGGTTTTCCTATTGTTTACTTAAGCAGACAAATTGAGATATAATCCAATGCTTAGAAACCTCTAAGGACATGAATCCCAAGGGAAAGAAATAACATATGGATTGATTCAATTGTATTTGTCCTCAAAAGGGTTTGAAATTTGGATGATGTTAAGTGTTTGTTTTTGAGATATTTTCAATCAAGCAATGCATTTTGTAACCCAAGAATAAGTACAATCCTATGGATGTGTAAGACAATATTTGTTGGATTCCCACTTGGACAAGTCCAGCTACGCTTATCTCTAGCAAATGGTTAGATGCTTGACCCCACTGGCTCCCCTCCACGACACTCACTTATATGGGGCAGCCAAGCATCAACACCCATGAAACTCCCATGGCATGCTTTCCATTTCTACTAGAAGACCGTAAAAGTGTGGGGTGGCTTCAGAACAACTGTTCTTGCACCAAAAAATAGATTAAGGATTTTGGAAAATTCTAGCGCATGGGTTTTAGTAAGGACTTTCTGTTCATGGAGATTGACCCATATGGCAAGAGTCCCCTTTCAGATCCATCTTGTTGGAATCAACCGCATGATATTGGCGTTTCGTTCAATATCCACATTTATATCCCAGCTGGAAATACTCTTAGCTTTAGAGTGTTACCGATTGAGTCATTCCCTTGGGTGACTACTTTTTCCCCAAGGTAGGCCCTCTAGGATAAACAATAGCAAAAGAAGAACAATATTCGTAACTCGATCAATCCTTCTTGGCAACAAGGAGAGAGAATGTACGCAACGAAGCCCCCACTCACACTTGCACAAGATTTTGTTCAATTTTAAGCCCAAATCAAAGTGTGGAGGTGATTGATTTATCTTAACCCAAATTCATGAAAAAGGCCTTTTGATTCTAAAGATCGCTATAAAGTGTGAGAGAAGTACATACGTCCTTGTTCAATGGCTTTAGTCTAAGTAAGCCCTCATGAAAAAAAAGCTACACTTGTTCTTTTTAGATCCTCAAAGCAATATGTGAGTTCATTTTAGAGCACCAAATCACAAGTGAAAAGACATTTGTTCAATTTGTTAATCCCACAAAAAAAATCTAGTAAGTTGTTGATCCTAAGATTCTGTTTAATACTTTTGCAAGAAATAAACAAAAAGGAACTCTTTTTAAACCCAAATGAAAGCTAGTGTTCTAAGAAAGAAGAAGATGACAAATTCTCAGAGAAGTGTTAAAAAACACTTTGATTGGACAAAATATCATCACCATGCTCTTCCTTCCTTTGTTTTCGATTTCCAACCTACAAAGAAGAAAAACAGTCAGATTCTAGAAAAACACAAAAATTAAAAAAGAAGAAAATAGAGGAAGAAGCGATCATAGATTAAAAACACGTGCTAAAAAAATTAAATTCTCCCTTTTACTGTCTCCTAGCATCGCAGCTCATAAAGGCGTCATTATTTGTCCTCCTAGCGTCGCTCTCACAGCACCGCTTACCAGTCAGCGACGCTCTATGTCGGGACAAAGAGCATGATTGTGTCGTACTTTTTGCCCAACGTCAAACGACAGAGTTTAAAATTTGAATTTTCTTGGCAGGATGAGTCCAACGACATAGTTTATGTTCATGCGGTGCTACATAGCGATGCTGATGAGCCCGTGGTGCTAAAACAACGACACTGACGAGCTCGGGGCACGCGATGCTGATGAGCCCACATTGGAATTTCTTGTGTCAAGAAAATGTATAAATTTCAAGAAATTGTTATAAATAATGATGTCAAGCCCTCCTTCTAGAGCCAAATGTGTGAACCCTTTTTCTATTACCTACAAAACAACATGAATAAATGAGTTAGAAAAGGAATTACAAGCTAAAAGAAGGATTCCCCATGAAATCCGTTTACAACTCAAACTAGGAAAGAAATTAATGAACACTATTGGAACTGTAAAAATTTGATTATTTTACATATTGATTTTTCTCATAAATTTCTAGATTGGTCCTACTATGTGCATATTTCACCCATTTCTTGCCATGTGGTATCATTGTTCCATCAGATCTTGCATAATTCACGTCATGGTCTATATCGATGTGACAATATTGGGGTCTCCCTGATCCATTTTTCTGCTTGTAAACGTCTGTGTTGCCTATCGGCAAGACGTTTTTTGTGTCACGGCAATTGGAGTTTA
Source organism: Sequoia sempervirens (assembly GCA_007258455.2). Classification (NCBI taxonomy): domain Eukaryota; kingdom Viridiplantae; phylum Streptophyta; class Pinopsida; order Cupressales; family Cupressaceae; genus Sequoia; species Sequoia sempervirens. Next base: position 239,434,382 of record VDFB02373365.1, read on the forward strand.
CTCATTAGTAGTTATCGGCAATATATTTTTTTTCTTGGTTTTGGCGACAGAGGATGATACTTATCGACAGGAGTTATACCGTCTGGATGATGTTTCATCGACTTCAATATGTCTCCGCGACTAATGCATGGAGAGGTATATCGGCATGAGTTGTGGCATCGATATAATGTCATGGAAAACTCTTGTGGTCTCACCAACATGTTGCTCTTGAAATAAGGTCTCGGTGAGTGACCTTCGGTCTCGCCGATGGAAAACAAGAAGGACCTCGTCGGCATAAAAAATGATTTGTCTTAGCGACACTCAAGGATGGTTGGGGTCTTTCGGTATAACAAAGTAATCTGCAAGAGGTACCTCCGATACCATTAAGTTACAGTGATAGTGAATGAAAACAAAGGCACCTCTTGGTGAGAAAGACTCTTGTGTCTCAGCGACTTAAACAAATATAATAGAAATGTGATCTCGGGGAAACATAAAGGTATTCGATATGATTTCTCCCTGATGGTAGAAAGTCATGGTGAAAGCAAATAAAGCACGGGACAGATGACTAGTGATTGAATTGCCTTCGGCATACTTTCTGGATGTCTCAGGGACTATTCCATTGGTGATTAACAAGAATTCAAACATTGTGGCCAACGTATGAATTTCTAAAATGCCGTTGCAGGCTGACATGAAATTTTATCGAATACTACGGTTGGCTGACATGAATTTGAAGCGATATGTTTCTTGATGCTGGTGTATAAATATGAACTCTCGATTGTAATTAAAGGATCAGATTTTAGATCATATTTTAGAATAGATATAGTAGATTAGGAATGGACACAGTAGAATAAAGTTCTCATTCTAGAGACTATGTTGCATGTTTTCAAATGGCTATTTCAATGAAATTCAGCTAGTGTGGTAGTTTATTTCTGGTGTCAATTGTCTGTTGAATTTATTAAAGAGTATTGCTAAGCTGTCTCCATGTTGATTCTTTCTAGTTGTTTAAATTGATATAACAAGCTTATTTTTAGTTTATCAGTGCACATTTGTTGTATTTGTGTGGTTAATTAACTGGTTCTCTCAAGAAGAGATTAAATCCTTTTAGTTGATCACAATAATCAAGGAGATTCATTTGGATTATTAAAGTAGAGCTTAGTAGTCATAATATTGCATGTTTATACAAGTTATAAACAAAATGTATGCCAGCAATTTGATTTTCTGCCAGAATAAGTTACCCACTTATGTTTCATTCAACTCTGCATACCCAATAAGGCACTAGTCTCTGCAACTTCATCATTCAAATTCATTCATTTTCTTTATATCTATTAATTAAGTATTTTAGGATTTAGATTTAGAAGATTGCTATTGCTATTTGTACCAAGTTTGAATTCATTTGTCCACTCCCATCTGCCATTGTGGGAAAAACATTTCAAGAAAGATAAGCACATCAAGTCTGCCCAATTCATATAGGTATACTCACCTAGGTCTAGAAGCACTTGAAGAGTAGAAGGTCTAAATCTTTTGACCTTGTCTGTTACCCTAAAACATTGTGAAAGCTTGGAAATCTTTTGTGGTTCAAACTTGTGTTTTTGAGAGCTAACAAACACAATACAAAAGATAAAACTAGATTTAATCCTAATTAGAGAAGCAAACACTTGATCCCATGGGGGAATTGGTGCCAATTTGATGTGAAAATTGGCCCTTTCCCAATTCCTATGATGAAATGTTGATATGTTGAAGATGATGTTGATCCACTTTTGATGAAAGATGAGAACTCCAAGCCAAATCTGCAAAAATCCTAGCTAAGAATTCCAATGATGGATGAGAATGGCTAAGTATTTTAGCATGGTAACTTTGCAATGTTTGTGGATGATAAAATGAGGAGAGGAGCTCTTCATTTATAGGATTTAAAGATGGATGAATTCCCAAATTTGAGCAATGTGGGACTAACATTCATCCAATGATATGGTACCACTTGTCAATCTATGAATGGATGATGGTTGTGCAAGATTTGGGGTTTGTGCCAATAAATGCCAATATTTGAAATTCAAATTTGTTGAAATGACATGCAAGAGGGAAGGGAAAATGCAATAAATGCCACTTGGCTCAAGGAAAAAATGTAAGATGAATTTATTGCCTTGTTGGATGTACATGTTGACTTGGAATTTTTGAATTCAAATTGAGGGAATATTCCAAAATATGCCTTGTGAGGAAAATAGAGATTTAATAAATGAATTAAATCTATTTTCATGTGCAACTTGCATTATCTAGAGGATGTGACATGAGATGAGGTTAAATTAATCAAGGGTTTAATTAATTTAACAGGAGATTAGATGATGTGACTTATTTTGACTTAGATTTATGGATTTATTTAAATCAAATAAGAGAGGAATATGATAAGAGGCTAATTAAATAATGATTTTGATTTATTTAATTAAAAGGATGGTGTTAGATTAAATCAAATAAGGTTTTAATTTATTTAATTTAATGGATAGACTTTAGAGATTTAATCAAATAAATTAATTATTTAATTAAATAGGGATAATTAGATCAGATGGATTGATTTAATTAACAGAAGGAATTGACTTAATCAGATAAAATGATTTATTTAATTAAGGGAAGAATATTGATGAATTTAATCAGATAGGGGAATTTGATTAAACGGTTAGACCGAGGGATGATTTAGGAAGAAACGATGTTAGTAAGTCAGGATCAGATGCACAATGTCAATCAGTATATTTTCAATGTCTAAAACTGGAAATCCATTTGTTCATATCTCATTAATAATCGAGTTTGTGTTAGTCAAACTACATGGTCTTTTCATGTATAACGTAGGCAAGGCTAATCTATTGATCAGCCTCGAGGCCCATAGGATAGGTCTTTAGGTTAGTCTCTTGGTCAAAATCTTAGAAAACACCAAAAACATTTGAAATTTTGAAAACCAAAAACATTCATAAAATCTCAAAAACACCAAAAAATAGCCTCAAAACATTTCAAAAACATCAAAACACCCAAATATTTGAAAAAATCCATCTATCCCATCTCGCTTTCACCCACAATAAACATCCACTCATAATAAATCAATAGTCACCCTCAATCTTTGGTAAAAAAATTAGAAAGAAGTCTAGTAGGTTAAAAGTGAAAACTCAAAGCGTAAAGGTCTCAAGTCTAGGTTAGTAAGTAAACAAGTTGGTCAACTCTTTGTATCAATAGCTTATCATCCAATCAGTCCAAAATCAATCATCTAATATCATCATGTCCTAGGATGCATCCTTCCTACAATGTACATCAACATCAGGGATCACCATAGTTTAGTCTTGGCTAGCGGTATTGAAGAGCATTAGCTTTTTTGTTTACTTTATCTTTGTCATTTGAGTTATCTTATTTGTGCTCATCTCGATGACCTCTTGATGATGTCCCAAATGAAGGGATTTAGAGAGAAAGGAATGGGGCAATGATCATGTTCTTTTTATCTGCTGTGCTTGTTGGATATTCTTGTAATATAAATTGGTCATGCGTGCTTTGTTTACATGTAGGGAGGATGTTTTAGGTGTCTTGTTGACCACATAGGAAGGATTTCCTTCCTATTTTTTGGTCTGAGATGTTTGAAATATCTGAACTACATTTTGAATAAGGTTTCATATGCCAGGTGTGAATAGGAGTGCTCCTAGCTGATTGTCGATTCAAAGTCCATCACACCAGGTACAACACCATCCTGGTTTTTTATACCTTGATGCATCATACCTATGTGTATTGTCAAACATAAGGTAAATGGCCCTTTTAAACTCCCAATTCTTGGTAAGAAAGATCATCATCATCATATTTTAACTTGTTGGATCCTCTTTTGTCTTCTATCTTCTTTTTGTGCTAACATGGTACCATGACAGATAATCAAAAATCATCACTAATGCATCCATCCTACATCCACAAACCATCAACATAGTGCATATCATATAGGAAACATTAATCATTTCGCATGCATTGCATTTCATCATTAATATAGATTGGTTATTCTAAGCATCTCATGAACCATGCATTTGCATTCATCACATAAACATAGAAGTATTATCATTCTTTTACATCACCATATCATATGCATTATCATATCACATGCATTATCGTATCATTTATTTGCATCATCATATCATGAGCATCATCACATCATCCATAAATGCATCATCACATCCATACATAGAAAAAATACTGAAAAAGAAAAAGATTGCATCTCATCCATTAGGTGCATAATATAGATTTTTTAATCTAAGCATTTACATAACATTTTGCATTATCCATACATCATCATTAAAAGTGCATAAGAAAAGATACTGAAAAATAAATGCATCCACAGATCACTGCATTATCATATAGAAACATACATTGCATTACATCACATAAGATAGAATCATTTCATCACATATAGACTATCACATATAGAAAGTAAAATCATCCAACTATAAATGCATAAATCAAATAGGACACATCATACATCAAATCGAATCATCTCATATCATATCATATATCACTGTCATGGTACAAAATCATGATCATGTGTGTATATCAATATAAGTAAAACCGCCCATGGGGCTATCAAAAATGAGCCCATGGATCACAAAAAAAATCTTGTCTCTGATAAAAAAAGGGCTAACCCTGCTGGATCCCCTCGCCCTTGCCATCCTATCTCTCTTCGTTGTCCTCTAGAGGTTGGTACCCTGTATGCCTCCTTGTATGTGTAAGGAAAGCTAAGGTGTGGAACAAGCTCTCCTAATGCCAAAACCTCAAGGAAGAATGCAGAGGTGTCTTTAAATTTTCAATTATAGTCCAATTAAGATATTCATGAAAGAAATAATAGAAATAGAGAAATGAACATACACATATCAACACCAAATTTACGTGGGAAAACCCTTATAGGAGAAAAACCCACCACACCAAGAAAAAACCCCTTTGTATTTAAGTAAAAAAATTACATACAGAGTATGGGCTTCACTCTCTGATGTCAATTTACAATAGCATAATATTCACTGATCAACCTTACACAAAAATACTCTCAAAAAACATCCATTGAATTCACTTAGAACAATTCGTATTCAATTGAAAATAGTTTGTTATCTCTCACTGTTACTCATCCTACTATTCATCGAATCGTTCATCATATTCGATTACAGAGTATATCCATGTCATTCATAGTTTGTTGATCTTCCTCACAGGAATGGTCACAACAGTCTAACTGCTAGTGGTTCCCATTCTACTTCTTTGATTGGTCGAAGACAAACCAGGTAGGATATGAAAATGGTCAAGGCATTCAAACTGTGTTGCATATCTATGAGATACTAGCTGTGTCTCCCCGATGCTACAAGACCGATTACACATCCATCGCTATCGGAAAGAGTCACTGCTATTGGCAGGAGATCAAAATGAGTTCAAAAGGTCACATCGACATCAACACTCCCATCGGCGAGACTTACTCTATCAGCAAGATCAACAAGACCTTTCACCAACATCCTCAATAGACCCATCGCCCAAACAATCACTAGTCACTATGAGTCATAATGAGCCCTCAAGTCATACCAATAAGAACATCCATCGGCAAGACTTAGGCTATCCCTAAGAGTCACCCTGTAGGTTCCAAGTCACCTCGAGTCCATCCTTCGCCAGGAGTCATACCAAAAATAGACCATACCATCGGTGAGACAACAACCATTGGAAAGAGTTCTTTTCGAGCCTTCATGTCACCCTGATGACTTCAAGTGTATAACCTTCAGTGAGACATATCCTGTCGGGATGAGTTATACCAAAATGTCATGCCTCTCCCCGATGACTCTAGTTGCCATGAGTCTCCCTGAAAATCACTAGGAACCAAACTAGTCGGCCAGAGATCTACTCAGTGGAGTGAGTTAGAAACTTCTCAGCGATAACTCCAGATGGTAAGATAGCAACAAGGTCTCGATGACCTGAGCATTCCATAAGGTTACACAGCTACTAGTTGGCCAGATAGAAAGAATGTCACACCGACTTTGCTTTTTTAGAGGTTTCATGCTAGTAAGATTGAGGAACATTTTCCAACAATCTCCCACTTGACGAAGATCTTACTAACAACTCCAGAGAAAAACAAAACTATTAAAATTCATGGGTATTGAGGCCCATCGAATTGGCACACCACTTGAACTTGTCTGTGCTCACTGGTTTCATCAATGCATCTACAACATTCTCCAGAGTATCCACTTTTTCTAAAGAAACCTTTCCATCCTCTACCATATCCCGTACAAAATGATACTGCACATCAATATGTTTTGTCTTGGCATGGAAAATAGGATTCTTCACCAAACAAATATCACTCTGATTGTCACAGTAAATTGTTATTTTCCCTGCATCAAACCCAATGTTAGAACACAAACATTTTAACCAAATTGCTTCTTTACAGGCATGTGTTGCTACCATGTATTCTGCCTCTGTAGTGGACAAAGTGACTACAACCTGCCACTTACTCATCCAACTCTCTGCACCACCATTCATCATGAAAATATATCCACTAGTGGACCTTCTGCTGTCAATGTCCCCTGCCCAATCAGAATCCACATAGCCTCGAATGTTGAGAGTCCTCTGTGATTCAACCAAGTTGCCATGGTAACACAATGCATATTCAAAAGTGCCCTTCAAATATCTAAAATTTCTTTTCATAGCATCCCAATGTGTTCTTCCAGGATTAGCCATAAACGACTAAGTACTCCCACTGCTTGGGCAATGTCTGGCCTTGTACAGACCATTGCATACATTAGACTGCCAACTGCACTAGCATAAGGCACACTAGTCATGTCCTCCATCTCAGTAGGAGATTTTGGACAGTCTTCTACATATAGCTTTGTTCCTTGCAAAACTGGAACAACTAGCTGCTTGCAATTAGTCATACAAAATCTCTCTAGAATAGTCTTAATATACTTACTCTGATTGAGCCAAAGTTTTCTACTCTTCCTATCCCTGGTTATTTCCATTCCCAGAATATACCTAGCTGCACCAATATCTTTCATTTTGAACTTTGCAGACAACTGAGACTTAAGATCATAAATCAATAACTTACAATTGCCTATGAACAACATATCATCAACATAGAGAGCAATAATAAGAACTCGATCACTTTCAGCTTTGTAATACACATAATGATCAGATTTTGATCTTACAAATCCCAATGACAAAACAAAAGTGTCAAACTTCTGGTACCACATCCTAGGAGACTACTTTAATCCATACAAATATTTTTTCAACTTGCAAACTAGTTTTTCTTTACCTTTCTCCACAAAGTGCTAAGACTGGGACACATAAATTTCTTCTTCAAGATCACCATGAAGAAATGTTTTCTTCACATCCATCTGTTCAACCTCTAAGTCATATACTGTTGCAAGTGACAAAATAAATCTAATGGATGTCAGCTTAGCTATAGGAGAAAAAATTTCTCCATAATCAATTCCCTCTACTTGGGAATAACCCTTCGCAACCAATCTCACCTTATACTTTTCCACACTGCCATCTAGACCTATTTTCCTTTTAAATACCCATTTTTAGCCCATAGATTTTATGCCTTCAGGCAAGGGAACCAAATTCCAAGTATCATTCTTTTCTAATGATGCAATTTCTTCATTCATGGTTTCCAACCAAGAGTTTGAAATAGACAATCTAAATGCCTCTTTCACAATCCTAGGCTCATCAGTGCTAGAAATTAAAGCATAGGCACAAGTAGACTCTATCAAAGAAAACCCATACCTATTAGGTTTCTTTCTTTCATGAGTTGACCTCCTCACTTGCTAAGGTTGAGGTTGTTGTTCTTCTTCATAACTCTCAGAACTACTTGAGCTCTCCTCAGTTTTAGGTACATTTTGAATTTTCAATTCCTCTTTATCTGGTGTCAGAGGAATTTCAACTACATCCTTTTTGTTTTCTGATTTTGTCTCTGACTATATATCTAGGGTAGAAGGCTTCAGCTCATGATAGATAACACTTTTGTTGTATATAACCTTCTCTGTATCAAGATTCCAAAACTTGTATCCTTTTATGCCAACACTATAACCAATAAAAATAAATTTGACAACCTTGTTTTCCAATTTAGATCTTTTCTCATTCGACACATGTGGATATGCCTCACAGCCAAAGACTCGAATGTGTCTCAGAGAGGGCTTCTTTCCAGACCATGCTTACAAAGGTGTTTTCTCAACAAGAGCAGAATTAGGAGAGTGGTTTATCAAGTAACATGTTGTAGCAACTGCCTCAACCCAAAACTTCTCCTCCAAGCCAGCACTGCTCAGCATACTTCGTGCTCTTTCCATCATTTTCCTATTGAACCTATCTGCAACTCCACTTTGTTGTGGAGTGTAAGGTGCAGTTTTATATCTTTTAATCCCATGATCTTTACAGTACCTCACAAAATCATCAAAACAAAAATCACCACCATTGTCAGTCCTTAAACATTTTAGTTTTCTTCTAGTCTAATTTTCTACAAGGTTTTTAAATTCCTTAAACTGACTAAACACTTTTGATTTACTTTTCAAAAAATAGAAAAATGCCCTTCTTGAATAATCATCAATAAAAGATACATAGTACCTTGAATTAGACAAAGAAGAAACATTCACTGGACCAAAAACATCAGAATGAATGTAATCAAGTAAACCAGAATATTTGTGAGGATTGGAATAAACTGAAACATGGTGTTGTCTACCATATATACAATGTTCACAAAACTTGAATTCGGGGTTACAATCATCAAGCCCCTCAACCAGGTTTTTATTCTTCAAGGTTTTTAAACATTTTTATCCAATATGGCCAAGCCTATGATGCTAGAGCATAGTCTTTTCTGCTAGAATTTTAACTTCCATAGAGTTTACACTATCAGGAACTTTTACATCTTTTTCTCCATGAGTAGCCTTCTATGACTTTGCAGAGACACTATTGCATTACACAACATGTGCATCCAGCTTATACAAGGTACCAATATGAGCACCCCTTGCTAGCACCATTGAGCCTCTAGTCATCTTGCAGCCATTTCTAGAGAATGTGACTTGCACTCCAATATCATTCATCTTACTAACAAAAAGTAAATTTCAAGCCAGACCTGGTATATGCATTACATCATTGATTCCCTTCACTCTTCCATCAGGGAATTGAATTCTGACTCTTCCATGACCAACTATTTCCAAAGATGAATCGCTTGCCAAATAAACCCTTCCACCATCATATTTTTCATACTTAGTGAACCAATCTCTATGAGATGTCATGTGGAAAGATGCTACAGAATCAATCATCCAGACATCATATGATGCTTGTGTAGCCAACGCTGCAATGAAAGCATCTGCATCACTCTAAGAAGAATCATTGTTAGAATTCTTCTTCTTCTTCTTCTTTTTCTCCTCTTTGTAATCATTTTGGATGTGACCAGGTTGCCCACAATTCTAGCACTTCACCTTGGACTTCTTGCCAGGTGGTGCAGGAGCACCCATAGATCACCATAGGTTGTTTAGAAGGTCTGTCTAGGACAGTCTTGTCTAGGAAAACTAAGCAAGCAATCAAATTTGGTTCATTTGGATGTAAGCATTAATGGAATTTTTGGTTGGGTTTTGATTAGATGAAGGTCATGTTGACCATTGAATAAGTATCATTAGGTTCTAGCTCTAAATAAGGTTTTGGACTTTTAGAAATTCTTGCAAAATATTTGCAATTATTGCTCAATTGAAGCTACAAGCAGCCAAGAAGAGCCTAGGGAAGAGGATAAATGTTTGAAGGACCCTATTTATGGAATCCCTTAGCATTGGAGTAGGGTTGGAAGTATTTGTGATGTTTTGAAGTTTTGTGAATTCAAGGAGAGCAATTGTGTTTGAGAGTGAGTTTTCTGATTTTTGCATTGAAGTGAGGTTATAATGGATTGATCATGGCTTTGTAACTTGTGTAGGATTTAGTATAGTTGTTCTTTGATCTTTGTGTGGCATTAGTTAGGTTCTTTACTCAGTTTCAAGCATTGTTTTGTAATTAGTTTGTTTTTTACTATTGTTGGTCTGAACCAGGCAGTTTTGAGAAAATGGAGTGTTAGTTCACTTTCCCACCATAAAAATTGTACAGTCCCTTGGGAATAGTGACTAGACTCTATGTATGTACATATGGTAGGGTTTAGGGTCTTTGAAAACATAGGAGCTACTGTGGAAGTCTTGCCCTAAGCGAGCCAGGAAGAGTCCGGCTAGGGAAGACAAGAAGTGCAGAGCACTTGATTTGCAGGGGTGTCTATTTCCTGAAAAATCATAGTGTGGAGATGGTAGGTAAGTGCCTTGCCAAGACATAGCATGGAGGAGGAAGCTCCATCAATCCATCTAGTGTGTGGAATACTTAGTAGTTTGTAGTGAATTCAGGGAAGGGTTTGAAAGGCCAAATTTTGCCAAATTGTGGTTTAGCCTTTGTACGGACAGCTGAGACCCAAGACCCCAAAAATATTTGAGAGGTGTTCATTTGAACTAGGAATCCCAAGAAAATATTTGGTGTTCTTTGGAAATATTTAGAGAACTAACCTATTTTCTCATAGAAGTAGGCCTAATTGGAGCTCCTAGGGCTAGTAGCCTTTTAGGTCTAAAAGAGGGTTTGGTGAAAGCAACCTATAGATAGAGCTAGGTGGACCCCTAATACACTTAATAGGATGGTTTGATGATGTTAGAAGCATCTCCACACCCCTGCAAAGTTAAATTCAAGATTTGGAGGATTTGTAGCCTTTAGGGTGGATTAAGGGCTAAAGCAAGGGTTTTAAGATTGCACCAAGTCTTGACTTGGTAGGAGGTTCTTTATTGGTAGTTGGGGTTGGAAAGGAAAAACAAGGGGATCCTAAGTAAAGAAAGGTCCTATAGGTTGAAGTGGTGGAGAGAGAAACCTTAGAAGTATTCCAATAAGGCATAGAGCATGAAACTGTGATTATTTCATCCAACCTCCCTATCAGATTGGTATCAGAGTAGCAAAAGATTTGGGATAGAATAATATATGTTAGAGATTGAGTCTAGTGGTTATACTAACATGGTGAAAAATGCATAATTGGCCAAGAGGGCTGAAGAATAGGAGGAAGACAATAGGCTATTGAGGGAAAGAATAGCCCAACTTGAGCAAGCAATGGGTAATTTATAGTTGGAAGGAAGGGTACCAAAGAAAGAAGAGGTTGTAGAAGAAGACAAGATCCCTGAACCTGGCCCTATTTTGCAAGAAGACCCTTTCTTGAAGGCATTGAAGGCTTTGAGTGGAATATCAATTGAAGGCATACCATTTTTTAGTGGGAAAATGGAATCTAATCTAGTCATGGATTGGATAGAGGGAATGAAAAACCATTTTGAGTGTGATGGAGTCATTGAAGCACAGAAGGTGAAGGTGGAAAAGTCAAGATTAAGAGGTTTTTCCTTGACATGGTGGAAGTTCATTCAGACAGAGAGGGAGAAGGAAGGCAAGAAGCCTATTTCTACTTGGAAGGGAATGGTTGCCAAAGTGAGAGAAGCATACATGCTAGATGATTATGAAATTCAGTTGCACAAGAAAAGATAGAGCTTGCGACAAAGAGACCAAGATGTAAATTCCTATATGGAGGAGTTCCAAAAACTTTGCATGAGGTCTAATGTATTTGAGGATGAAAATATTAAGGTGGCCAGATACCTTAACAGTTTGAAGTGGAACATTCAAGAGTAGATGACTCTTCTAAGTCCCAAAATAGTGCACCAATGCTATCAATTGGCTATAAAGATTGAAGAGAGTAAGATGAAACAAGATCAAGCTTCTAAAAGAAAAGGTAAAGGCAGAGATCAAAGAGGACATAGAGTTGGATACCAAAGTAGAGGGACTAAACAAAGAAGTTAGGGAGAGTCTAAACCCACAGAGCATGGAAGTGAAACAACTTCTAGAGGAGGCTATGGAAGAGGTAGAGGACCTCAAGGAGGTTCAAATAGAGGAAAAGGAGTAGGCAGAAGTAACTCATACTTTGCTAGTATGAAGTGTTACAACTGTGGTCAAGTAGGTCATCTAGCTTATAGGTTCCTAGACAAAGCATCTTCATCAAATACAAAAAAGAGAGTAGCATATGCTCAAGAGGACACCATGAGTATCAAGTCACCAGAGGTTAGTCACATAGAATAAAAAATGGAGGAGAACCTGATGTTTAGCAGGTTTCTAATCAGACAACCAGTTAAAGAAGAGCCAAAGAAAAGGAGAGCCTTATTTAGGGCAAGATGCAAAATACTTGGAAAGGTGTTCAAGGTTATAGTGGATTCAGGGTCTACTGATAACATTATCTTTGAGGAGGCAGTAAGGAAGTTAAAATTGGAGAAGATACCCCACACTAGTCCTTACAAGGTGACATGGTTGAACAAAGGGCAGAGTGTTCTTGTAAATGAGCAGACAACGGTGGAGTTCTCCATTGGAGGATACAAGGACAAGTTGATTTGTGATGTGTTTCCCATGGATGCATTCCATCTTCTATTGGGTAAACCATGGCAGTATGACAGGGGAGCCATCTGTGATGGAAAGGAGAACACTATCTCATTCAAGAAGGATGGAAAGGCATTCAAACTGCAGTCACTGTCAGATGAGGAAAAAGGACAGTCAAAGACCCCTAGTGTCTTGTTAAGTAGTGGCAAGGAATTAATCAACACTCTATAACAAGGAGGGGAAGGATATGTGGTCATGGTACAACCGAAGGAGGAAGATAAGACCAAGAAGACAGTCATACTAGGAGCAGTCCAGAAGCTACTTGAGAAGTTCAAGGACATAGTCAGTGATGGAGCACCAGCAACCTTACCTCCAAAGAGAGCCATCAGTCATCAGATTGACTTCATACCAAGGGATTCATTGCCAAACAAAGCAGCTTACAAGCTTACACCAGATCAGAACCTAGAAGTAGCTAGACAAGTGGAGGATTGTTAGACCAAGGACTAATTAGGAAGAGCTTCAGTCTGTGTGCAGTACCAGTGGTCTTAGCAACCAAGAAAGGTGGTAAGTGGAGGTTATGCACTGATTCTAGGGCTATAAATAGAATTACAATCAGATATAGGTTCCCTATTCCTAGGATTGAGGATTTGATGGATTGTCTTGGAGGAGCTCAGTATTTTACCAAGTTGGATCTCAAGAGTGGATACCATCATATTAGAATCAAAGATGGGGATGAGTGGAAGACAACCTTCAAGACAACTAATGGGTTATATGAGTGGAGAGTTATGCCATTTGGCTTCTCAAGTGCCCCTAGCACATTCATGAGGCTCATGAATGAAGTGCTTAAGGATTTCACAGGTATATTTGTGGTGGTATATCTAGATGACATACTCATCTTTAGTAAGACAGCAGAAGAACATCTAAAGCATGTGGAGTTGGTTCTTAAAAGATTCCAGGAGGAGAGGTTAGCCATCAACCTAGAAAAGTGTGAGTTCTTCAAACAAGAGCTTGTGTATTTAGGGTTTGTAGTATCCCAAGGATCATTGAAGATGGACCCAATCAAAGTGGAAGCTATCCTAAATTGTCCTACACCAACCACAAGGATAAAGGTAAGGAGTTTTCATGGGTTAGCTCAATTTTATAGGAAGTTTATAAGGAACTTTAGTGGCATATGTGCACTAGTACTTGATACAATAAAAGGTGGCCTAAAAACTAAGTTGAAATGGACTCTTGAAGCTGAGAAGGGGTTTGAGAAACTGAAACAAGAAGTGGAAACTCAACCCATCCTTTTGTTACCTATTTTTGATAAGTTATTCACTATGGAATGTGATGCCAGTGGAATTGCAGTAGGAGGAGTACTAAGCCAAGAAGGCAGGCCTATAGCTTTCTTTAGTGAAAAGCTCAATGAAGCTAAGAAAAAGTATGCAACCTATGATCTAGAACTGCATGCTCTAGTATAGTCACTTAGAAAGTGGAGGCATTATCTCTTACCTAAAGAGTTTGTAGTGTTTACTAATAACCAGGCACTTAGCTACATCAACACACAAGAGAAGTTGAGCAATAGACATTTGAAACGGATGGAATACCTCCAAGCTTTCACATTTACCATCAAGCACAAGAAGGGACAGTTGAACAAGGTGGCAGATGCACTAAGTAGGAGGTTGCTGACAGTGCAAGAGATACAAATAAAGAGAATTGGGATAGAGAGTTTCAAGGATCTCTATGGAGAAGATGAAGACTTCTCAGAGGCATATAAGGTATGTTTTGATTTTGAGAATCACTTTCATAGTCAATTCTCAGAGTATACATTGCATAATGGACTTTTGTTCAAAGGGAATTAGTTATGTGTTCTAAAAGGTTCAATGAGAGAGAATCTTATCCAAGAGAAGCACAATGGTAGTCTTAGTGGTCATTTTTGTATCAACAAAACAATGGAATTAGTGCAGAGGTTCTATTATTGGCCCAAGTTTCCAAGGGTTGTTAGAAGGTATGTGGAGCAGTGTGTAGTTTGTATGAAGGCCAAGGGGGGAGCTAGCAATGAAGGTTTGTATCAACCTCTACCCATTCCCAATAGACCATGGGAATGTATTAGCATGGACTTTGTGGTAGGACTCCCTAAGACTAAGACAGGGTTTGATAGTGTCTATGTGGTGGTAGATAGGTTTAGCAAAATGAGTCATTTTATTCCTTGCAAAACCACCCATGATGCTAGCTATATTGCTCATATTTTCTTCAAAGAGATTATGAGGATCCATGGATTTCCATTGAGCATTGTCTCAGACAGGGATGTGAAGTTCATGAGTCATTTTTGGAAGACTCTATGGAGTAGATTAGGTACTAACTTATCTTTTGGATTAGCTTACCATCCTCAGACAGATGGAAAAACTGAGGTAATAAATAGAGTGTTAGGTAACCTTCTAAGGTGCCTCACCAAGGAGTATGGAAAAACATGGGACTTAGTCATATCACAGGCTAAATATGCCTACAATGACAGTGTGAATTGGACCATAGGCAGAAGTCCTTTTGAAATAGTGTATGGAATGCACCCAAGAGGTGTGTGTGAACTTAGAGATTTAGGAGCTATGGAGCATAGGAGTGGCCATGCTGAGGATTTCTCTCAGACCATGAAGGAGATTCATGAGCAGGTGAAAAAGACAATCACAGAGGCTACTCACAAGCTGAAAGCTAAGGTGGATATGTCTAGGAAAGATCTACAATTTGCAGTAGGGGACTATGTCATGGTCCATCTCAACAAATATAGGTTGCAGAAAGGAACATCAACCAAGTTGCAGATGAAGAGAGTGGGACCATGTCAGGTGTTAGCAAAATATGGAAAGAATGCCTACAAGGTGGAGCTACCTGCAGACTTAGGCATTTCACCAGTGTTTAATGTGGCTGATTTGATCAAGTATAAAAGACCAGTTACCGACTTGGATCAGAAAAATATGGATGTCTTGAAGGATGTGAGTAACATAGCCTTACCTCCTAAAGACAAACTGCAAGCAGAGAGGATCTTAGAATCAAGGGTGAAGAAGTCTACCCGACATAAGGAATACATGAAGCATTTCACCAAATGGAAGGACAAACCAGAATATGAGGCTACATGGGTGGATGAAGCTCAGTTCAAGAAGAAAGGTATTTATTTATCTTTGATCTCTCCCCACAATCCTTAGTGTTTGGGCTGAGGGGGAGAATGGCGCAGGAGCACCCATAGATCACCATAGGTTGTTTAGAAGGTCTATCTAGGATAGTTTTGTCTAGGACAACTAAGCAAACAATCAAATTTGGTTCATTTGGATGTAAGCCTTAATGTAATTTTTGGTTGGGTTTTGATTATATGAAGGTCACGTTGACCATTGAATAAGTATCATTAGGTTCTAGCTCTAAATAAGGTTTTGGACTTTTAGGAATTCTTGCAAAATATTTGCAATTATTGCTCAATTGAAGCTACAAGCAGCCAAGAAGAGCCCAAGGAAGAGGATAACTATTTGAAGGAACCTATTTATGGAATGCCTTGGCATTGGAGTAGGGTTGGAAGTATTTGTGATGTTTTGAAGTTTTGTGAATTCAAGGAGAGCAATTGTGTTTGAGAGTGAGTTTTCTGATTTTTGCATTGAAGTGAGGTTATAATGGATTGATCATGGCTTTGTAACTTGTGTAGGATTTAGTATAGTTGTTCTTCGATCTTTTTGTGGAATTAGTTAGGTTCTTTACTCAATTTCAAGCATTGTTTTGTAATTAGTTTATTTTTTTACTATTGCTAGTTTGAACCAGGTAGTTTTGAGAAAATGGAGTGTTAGTTCACTTTCCCATTGTACAAATTGTATGGGCCCTTGGGAACAGTGACTAAACTCCATGTATGCACATATGGTAGGGTTTAGGGTCTTTGAAAACATAGGAGCTACTATGGAATTCTTTCCCTAAGTGAGCCAGGAAGAGTCCAGCTAGGGAAGACAAGAAGTGCAGAGCACTTGATTTGTAGGGGTATCTATTTCCTGACAAATCATAGTGTGGAGAGGGTAGGTAAGTGCCTTGCCAAGACATAGCATGGAGGAGGAAGCTCCATCAATCCATCTAGTGTGTGGAATACTTAGCAGTTTGCAGTGAATTCAGGGAAGGGGTTGAAAGGCCAAATTTTGCCAAATTGTGGTTTAGCCTTTGTACGGACAGCTGAGACCCAAGACACCAAAAATATTTGAGAGGTGTTCATTTGAACCAAGAATTCCAAGAAAATATTGGGTATTCTTTGGAAATATTTAGAGAAATAACCTTTTTTCTCAGAGAAGTAGGCCTAATAGGGGCTCCTAGGGCTAGTAGCCTTTTAGGTCTAAAAGAGGGTTTGGTGAAAGCGACCTGTAGATGGAGCTAGGTGGACCCCTAATACACTTAATAGGATGGTTTGACGATGTTAGAAGCATCTCCACACCCCTGCAAAGCTAAATTCAATATTTGGAGGATTTGTAGCCTTTAGGGTGGATTAAGGGCTAAAGCAAGGGTTTCAACATTGCACCAAGTCTTGACTTGGTAGGAGGTTCTTTATTGGTAGTTGGGATTGGCAAGGAAAAACCAGGGGATCCTAAGTAAAGAAAGGTCCTATAGGTTGAAGTGATGGAGAGAGACACCTTAGAAGTCTTCCAATAAGGCTTGGAGCATGAAACTATGATTGTTTCATCCAACCTCCCTATCACCAGGAGACTTTGATCTCCCTTCTGATTTCAATTGTAATCAAGGGAAAATCCTAATTAATATTAAGTGGGGTTAGCACAATAACAATTAAATTCCTATGAAAATAACAAAGTACAAAGGAAGTGATGTGAAGACAAAAGGGATGAAGTTACCCTAGGTCTCCACCTTCCATGATTAACCTTTGTTACACCTCCTAGCTTGCAGATAAATAACAATGCCCTAAGATTTATGAGCAACTATGACTAAAGACTAAGCCCTATGCAAGTGTTGAAGGATTTGCAGAAAATAAAAAAATAACCCTACAATGAGCTAAAATGACTATGACTGTTAATGACTATGACCCTAAGTTGACAGCAAGTTGACATAGACTAAGAGTGCAAGAAGTCAAATGAGCTAGAGATTGAGAGATCTGCAAATGAGGTCAAAATTGCCCTTTTATGAAAATTGCAATTTTGAATGTGTGGCCAGGATGAAAAGATGACAAGAACCCTAAGATCAATGCTTAAGTTTGAATGTTGATGTGTGCATTAGGGTTAGGTCAAAATTAGGGCAACAAGTACGAATGAAGGGTGGAGATTGAATTATGAAATAATTCAATCAACGGTCGAAATTAAATGAGAAGTCAAAAGTCAAGAATTAAAATTGGAAGATAAGGCTGGCACGGACAAAGAGGTTGCTGGAGAAATTAAATAATAAAATTTATTTACTCCAGGTAACTAGTAAGTAATTAAATAATAAAGATATTATTTAATTATGGAGGAATGTGATAAAAGAATTATTTTGAAATTAAATAATGATTTTAATTCAAAATTCAAAAGAATGGCTAAATTAAATAAATCAAATTTATTTAATTTTAATGGGAGAAAAAGCTAATGAATAATTAAATAATTAAATAAATTATTTAATTATAGTGGAAAATGGACAGAATTAAATAAATAAGAATTTATTTAATTTTTAGAAGGGGACTTAATTAGTGACGTAATTAAATAAATAAAATTTATTTAATTAATCAAGAAGACATAAATGATAAAGGGAAATTAAATAAATTATGAAATTTATTTAATCAAAGGAAGACTTTAGATAATTAGTGATGTATTAAATAAATAAATAATATTTATTTATTTAATAATCAAGGAGGAACAAATGACATGAATTAATTAAATAATTATGAATTATTTAATCAATAGTCGAATGTGGACCAAGGACATAATTAAATAGCTTAATTATGCTAGGACGAAAGTGGTAAAAATGAAGCTTGCAGGCCTAAGTCATTTTTAGGTGTCTACATTTTGCCCCTCTTTGTCATAATGTCGCTTGTCGCATTGTGACAAAGAAAATAAGTCAAAAATATGCCCCAGTGAAGGTACGGAGTATTCTTGCCCCCTCGGAAAATTTTTAAATTTTGGGTCGGCGCCAGAAAAATTTGCAAAAGGTCCCGATAAATCAATTTGATGGCCAGAAAAAATAGCGGCGCAGTCGGTTTCAAATTCTTACATGTTTAAAGCAACTTACGGAGAGGTCAAAGGCACGGAAATGAGCCTCCAGTATTAACTGCAGTTGAAAAATGTCACTTTCACACTATAAATAGATGGTCAAAGGGGTAAAAGTCAATTCACTTTCACTATTCACCTTGTAAATCTTGAGAGCTCAGAGCAAAAGGCGCAGTAGCGACGATGGTGATTCCAGTGACAGAGCACCGCGGAGAGATCGTGAGGACCTTCAGACGGCCAGAGGGCTCAGGACCTGTGGTATGTACCCTAAACTTGCTTTGTCATTTTCTCGATTTACGTGTTTTTTTATGTTTTCTAGGATAGTGAACGAATGCGCTGCGATGCATATGCATTCGCGTAAGCCGCAACTGACATTGCGTTTGTCGCATTTGATGCGTCGCGACGCAAGTGCATTGAACAAATGAGCCGCACCAACGGTTTGCGCCGCATTCGTTTTTTGGTGCGATGCAAGTGCTTAACCGCATCGCATTTGACCCATCAAAAGCCGCAATCGCAATGTTGCGACGCAACTGATTATTCGAATGCCGCAAGTGAATTTTCGCGCCGCATTCGCAATGTGGCGATGCAAATGCTTAAATTCGCGATGCAAGTGTAATATAGCGACGCACTTGACTTGGTGGAACGCATTTGATTTTTTGAACGACGCATTTGTGTATTTGCGACGCAATTGCATTTTTGCGACGCATTTGCCTATTTTCTTACTTTAACTTGTTTTAATGCTTTCATGCCCTAAGTCATTTTCCGTGATGGTCACAGTTGTCCAAAAATGTGCTAATGTGGTGTTCGTCTTTTTGCAGAGGCAGCTTGCCCCTATATATACGAGAAAGAGCAGACCGAGGACCTTTCGGTTTGGCGATCAGCTAGGCCCGCGAGAGTGGCGACGATTGATGAGACTCGGTTTATTCCATGTTGCGTTCATGCCCGCTATTCGGGCGAACAGGGGTTTGCTGACGGCGTTGTGCGAGAGATGGCATTCAGAGACCTATTCCTTTCACCTGCCGACAGGTGAGGCTACGATTACTTTGGAGGACGTCTACCGTATTCTCCGGATTCTGATTCGAGGGGAGCGGATCGTGTACGATCCCCGTCATGGCGAGCAGACCTTCCGGGCGTACTACCAGGATCAGGGTGCCAGACTTGGCATTGAGGGTTACGAGATCCATTGGGATTTCCTGGCGGAGCATTATAGTCGCTTTGATGTATTCCTGGCGACTCTGATTAGTGGCATCTTGGTTCCAGACCGACGAGGACATGGATTTCCGATTGGTTGGGGGGATGTCATGGTCGGCATGCGACGAGATAGGACAGTTTATGCATGGGGTCCTTGTTTGCTGGGGACACTTTATCATCAGCTGCATGATGCTGTGTACAGGAGAGGAGAGAGTATCTCCTGTGGGACCACACTGATGATGATCTGGGCATGGGAGCATATTGCCATATTCTGCCCTCCTATCGACAGACCACAGTTGGCCGCGGGGATGCCTTACTCCTACTACTATGCCGGTGCATTACAGCAGACCCATATGGGTGAGACAGGGTGGTGGCAGCATCGGATTGATACCATGGTGACCTTCATCTGGAAACCCTACAGGGATTGTGAGGTATGGGATGATGAGGATGATCATCTCAGTTTTTGCAGGTAGTATCGATACCTGATTGGCAGGATAGTACAGACATCGTTGATTATTGAGATGTATCTGCCACAGCGTGTACTGAGACAGTTCGAGGAGTAGTAGGATGTACCCATGGGGACGACAGAGTATGCCCGATCGTCTAGAGAGTATGCATGGGGGCCGGCCATCCCAGTGGCCTTCACGACACAGCAGATTGACGGGTTAGTAGCCCAGGCCTGGGGTTGGAGAGGTGGGGCAGCAGATCCAGGTACCACACCAACCTATGATCTATGGTGGCAGGCACGCCGACCTGTGCCATTGATAGATCCTGACAGGCCAGCACCAGTTGACAGGCGGTCAGTGATTCCATGAGTGCCACGAGCCAGATGAGGGGGCAGAGGCAGAGGCAGAGGCAGGGGCAGGGATGGAGATGGAGGGAGGGGTGGTGATGGAGGGAAGGACAGAGGCAGGGGTGATGATGGAGGATGAGGTGGAGACGGAGGTCGGGGTGATGATGGAGGTCGAGGTGGAGATGATGGAGGAGATGGCAGGAGGCGACGGCGGGACAGACAGGTACCAGGTCACAGGGTGCGACAGCGCATGGCGAGGGTAGCATTAGATGCTATCCTCAAGGTTGGTGAGGAGGGGGAGATGGAGGAGCAGCCCAGACAGGAGAGAGAGGGTGAGGGGAGACAGGAGGGGGAGCCAGAGGTGGGGGGACGGGAGGAGGCGGAGGGGGAGAGACAGGAGGAGGATGTCAAGGCCCCAGAGGTGGATGTGGCAGGGGAGGAGGAGGCGGAGGGGGAGAGACAGGAGGCGGAGGTGGTAGGAGAGGAGGAGGCGGGGGTGGCAGGAGAGGAGGATGATGATGATGACGAGGAGGATGAGGCCATAGGTGGCGAGAGTCTCGGATGTGAGATGGTGGAGGTGAGGAGAATACCATCGCCGGAGTTGCCACGGATCACGGCCGGCCTGACTCCCGGCCAGTAGCGATCTGGCCCGAGGAGTTAGATGCGGCTGGCATAGGTAGAGATCTGATGCGGCCACTAGAGGTAACCCGTGTGGGCGGGATGGTGGTGATCCGCCAACGAGTTAGTAGCGATGGTACACGGAGTTAAGTGGCCTATATTCCGGAGACCCGCAGGGACATGGCTTAGGAGTTAGCCAAAGGTGAGCCGCGAGTTAGGTATAGGACATTATAGTGACAGCGCCACGGAGCAATGAGATCCTACCTGTCACCGATCCTGGGGCGGACCCGAGGTGGTGGAGCCTGAGTGGGTAGTGGCAGTGGTACCAGGAGCCACAGCAGTGTCGGAGGATCGACTTCCACAGGACACACATTAGGCCACAGATCACATCACTCCCACAGGCATACTCTGAGTCATCATTCGGGGCACAGTCAGGGTTCTATTGGTTCAGCTCAGAGGTCAGTACAGGGTCAGCCACTAGTGACAGATCCTACCGCTTCTCAGAGTCCAGCAGCAGTGACCTCACAGGTGTTCCCTGCTGTCACGATGATACCTTCATTCACAGTTCCCTCGTCCTCACAGCCACAGGGCACTACAGGACCATCCATTGCTTCAGAGCCAGTGACAGGGCCTTAGCCACCACCACATTCTTCACCCCGAGGGGATGATGAGAGTCTACCTTAGGGGCATATTTGTATTTGGACACATTATGTTTATTGTTGAGCCTGCGAGCTCCATTTTTGGGATATCCATTGAATCTATCCTGTGACATTGCCTATTTTTGAGATGATATTTATATGATGATGCAGTCTTGATGCGGCCTATATGTGTTATGTGATGTTCTATGCATTATGTGTATGATGTATGATGCTTAATTTATGATACCATTTATGTATTATGATGTCGATGTGGTGATTATGTTAACGCAATGTTTGTGATTATGTATATGATGTAATGCCATGTATGATACTATTTAATGCCATGGATGATGTATGTATGGACCTAATGCAATGGATATATCATGTATGCACTTATGTTTTTTGAATGACACAGGATATCATTGCAGAATGGACGAGAGAAGATGGCGGGACTGATAAGAGAAGATGACCAGACCAAAGAGGAGAAGATATGAGACCTATGAGAAGATACAAATCCTTCAAAACTTTACTATAGGACTTTTAATATCCGTTGCTCTTTAATCATCATTGGGCAAACTGTCATAATGGTCAACAAACACCAAGATATGACATAGATCCAGGTGTGAAAAGTCGTACCATTACCCAAGATAGAACAATCACAGACAAGGATGAGTATGACTCATACTAGGAGCGTGCTTGCCCCAGTCTTGTTGTCATCATCAACCACAAGCAGAAAAAGATAATGATAGATCATGAAACATCGTTGCTTCTCTAAATCCTATTGCCAGGACATCCTTGAGAAACTAGTGACATGATTGCCAAATTACAAAAATAAAGTCTCTATCATGATATGTCGTTGCTTTTCTAAATCCCAAGATCAGGATCTCGCTGTGAAGCTAGTAGTCATGCGTGTCAATTGTCATGCTACATCATTGCTTCTCTAAATCCTGCTTAGTGGGATCTCGCTGAAAAACTAATAACCTGATAAGAGATGAAAAAGACAGTTGCCAAGTGTTTGTCAAGTGCATCTGGATAGCCATTGTTTTGATGCCAAGGTGTCATGTTTGACGATGTCAAGATGTCCGAGTGTTTAAAGTTTTGATGACCTTGAAAATGTCGAGACTTGGTGAATTTAGGATGGACACATCCTGAATGATGCCGAATGACGAGAGGATTTGATCCCTAATGGTCGTAAGGGGTCCCTCAAAATAATGACGATGCCTAGGAAGGACACATCCTAAAGCATAAATGACAGAGTTGGTTCTTCAGAAGGACTCATCTGAAGAACGCTAGTGTCAGGAAGAGTGATCCTTAGATGTCAGGAGGATCGCTCGAAAGGCCGAATGACAATGACGACGCCTAGGAAGGACACATCCTAAGGCGTAAAGGACAGAGGTTATCTTCCAGAAGGACTCATCTGAAGACTAACCAAAATTTGATAGTTTGACCAGTTATAATGATTTGAATTGCTTTGACTTTTGACTAAGGTTAACCTGTTGTGACCGAGGTTGACTTGTGTTTGATTATATGCCGATATTGTCCTGATGCGAGTGTCATGTTGAATAAAAGATTGTTTTACTTTGTTTTAGGAGTTTTCTTATCTGAAGATTGATTGAAGATTTTTGATGTGTGTGCCATTTTAGTGTCATGAACCCTAATGGACTGACCTAGTGCGGCCTCGGGGGCTCATCGATAGATGGCCTTGCCTACGTCATACACTCAGAGACCTCGTAGTTCGACATGACCAATGACGTTGTCTTGATGAGCAAAGATTGCGCCATGATTTATTTTGACAGACCTAATAGGACTGACCTAATGTCTCGGGGACTCAAGTATGAGTCTTGCCTACGTAGCAAATGCGTAGAGACAACGTAGTTCGGACAACTGACATGGACTTATTGACTTGATTGACTTAGAGTAGAGATGACAGTGCACTTGTGTGCCTTGCGCGGTCGACTATTTTGTTTGGTTTTCTTTAGGATGTTGTATGATTTTTAGGTCTTTTTTTAGGACATTTTATGACGTTTTTGCCTTTTTTCAGGACATTTTATGATGTTTTTGTCTTTTTTTCAGGACATTTTATGATGTTTTTGTCTTTTTTTCAGGACATTTTATGATGTTTTTGTCTTTTTTCAGGACATTTTATGATGTTTTTGTCTTTTTTCAGGACATTTTATGATGTTTTTGTCTTTTTTCAGGACATTTTATGATGTTTTTGTCTTTTTTCAGGATATTTTATGATGTTTTTGTCTTTTTTCAGGACATTTTATGATGTTGCGTGATAAACATTTTGCCCCCAGTTAGGTTTAAGACTTAGCCATTTACAAGGGATACGGATAGGATGTTGTTGACTTGCTAGACAGATAGTCGTCAGGACTTGATGTCAATCATTCATCCACTAGGATAGGTAGAGTAGGATGTGACGGTGACTGGCAGAATAACGACGAAGATAGCTTTCATCCTAAGCCAAGTTTAGACCAAGTGACAATAGATGGCAGAGCAATGATTGATTACACATGGCACCTGTTTTCCAAGTTTTCACCATGGTACCTGTCCAAAGCGCCTGTTTGCTAGGTTTTCACAATTGGACGAATTATTTTTCTTTTTACTATTTTTGTGATTTTTTGATTTTTTTGGTGTCACCAAGATGCCTGTTTGCCAGGCTTTCATCAAGGTGACGATTTTTTTCCATTTTTCAATTTTTTTGTATTTTAGGGTCTTCCAACTTTGTCCTCTGATGCTATGCGTAGAACTTTCAGAGGTGTAAACTGTTGATGGGTTCAGTCAATTGTTCCCCATCTAGAGTCGCCAGTTGATATGCTCCAGAACCAAAAGAAGATATGATGATATATGGACCCAGCCAGTTTGGTTCAAACTTGCCTGGCTTTTCTCTCTCTGCTTGGTTCTTAGGGTTCTGCATGAGAACCAGGTCGCCAATGTCAAACTTTCTGACCATGACCTTTTTATTGTAGCTGCAACAAAGGTGATTTTGATATGCCTGGAGGTGATTCAATGAGTTTTGTCTTCTTTCGTCCAGCATTTCCAGCTCGTGCAAGCGTGATTGTCGGTATTCTTCTTCATTAGTTAGACCCTTCAAAGAGACCCGTAGTGAAGGAATTTCGACCTCAATGGGTAAGATGGCTTCCGCGCCAAAAACCAGGGCGAATGGGGTAGCTCCTGTAGGTGTTCGAATGCTAGTTCGGTAAGCCCACAGAGCAGGGTTAAGTTGTATGTGCCAATCGCGGCCAGCGTCATTGACAGTCTTTTTAAGGATCTTGATAATGGTTTTATTTGATGCCTTAGCTTGGCCGTTTCCTTGGGGGTAGTATGGGGATGAAAAGTGGTGTTGGATATGGAATTGCTCACATAACTCACGTACGTCTTGGTTTTTGAACGGACGTCCGTTGTCAGTGATGATGGACTATGGGAGGCCATACCGACAAATGATGTAATTGAGGATAAACTTTGATATTTGTTTTCCCATAATGTATGTCAATGGAATGGCTTCGATCCACTTTGTGAAATACTCAGTGGCAATGATAATGAATTTATGGCTGTTGGAGGAAGTTGGATGGATCTTACCCACGAGGTCGAGTCCCCATTGAGCGAAGGGCCATGGAGAAGTGATTGGCCGAAGTTCCTGTGCTGGAGCATGGACCAAATCACTATGGATCTGACACTTGCGACAGGTTCTGACATATTCTATTGCATCCTTTTCCATTGTCGGCCAATAATATCCAAGTCTCATTAGTTTCTTAGCCAGAGTAGGACCACTCGAATGAGATCTGCATATACCGTCGTGTACTTCTCGTAAGGTCGTACATGCTTCATCGGTGTCAAGACATCTAAGGAGGGTACTATCTAAACTACGGCGGTATAGGGTGTCACTGATAATGGCATACCTTGCAGATTTTTTAATGAAGGACTTCCTTTGGTTATTGGATAGGTTCGATGGAAGGGTGTGAGTCTTTAGATAGTCATAAATGTCCTGATACCAAGGAGAGTTGGGACCAACAAGTTCACAAACCATTTCTGACTCTGGGATATCATATGCCGGTATCAACAACTGTTCTACTAGGAACTCAAATTGTGACACATTTTTAGGGATGTCCAAGAGAGAACTAATAGTAGCCATTGCGTCCGCTGCCTTATTCTGTACCCTGGGGATTTGTTCAAAAGACACTGATTGGAAGTATGCTAGGAAACTATCCACCATCCGCTTGTAAGGAAGCAACTTCTCATCCTTTGTTTCATAGTCACCATTCACTTGTTTGATTACTAGCTGGGAATCCCCGAATACAAGCAATGTCTGAATTTTCCATTTGATTGCCAGCTTGAGACCTGTAACTAGTGCTTCGTATTCGGCAATGTTGTTTGTGAAAGGGAAAGCAATTCGAAATGACTTAGGAATTGAATCCCCTTGTGGTGTGATGAATAAGATTCCAGCCCCTGAGCCATGACTAGTGTGGGACCCATCAAAATACAGCTTCCATGGTGTTGTTGGTTCCGTGTGAAAGATGGACTCGTCAGGAAAATTAGTTACCAACGGATGAGAGGCTTGCATTGGCGCATTTGCCAGTTGATCTGCTATTACTTGCCCTTTTATTGCCTTGCGTTCAACATACTGTATGTCGTACTCACTTAGGATCATGACCCATTTTTCCAATCGGCCTGTTAACGCTGCTCGACTTAATAGGTATTTCAATGGGTCAATTTTGGCAACTAGTTGTGTCTGATGATTGAGCATGTAATGCCTTAGTTTTTGGGCTGCAAAGACAACTGCAAGGCATGCACATTCAATGTATGTGTAATTCAGCTCGTAACCGATCAGTGTACGGCTGATGTAGTAGACTGCTCTTTCTTTCCCTTCATGATCATTTTGGGCCAGTAATGCCCCCAATGCGGAACTAGTGGTCGAGATGTATAGAATTAATGGCTTTCCATGAATAGGTGACATGAGGACTGGCGGTGATAGCAGGTAATCTTTGATTTGTTGGAAGGCCTATTGACATTTATCTATCCATACAAAGGGGACACCTTTGCATAACAAATACTGGAATGGGTGGCACTTATCTGCCAATTGGGCTATGAAACGACGAATAGATTGCACTCTGCCTTGTAGGGTTCTGAGTTCACTGATCCCTCTAGGTGGAGGCATGTCTATGATTGCTTTAACCTTTGCCGGATCGACCTCTATGCCTCTTCAGGAAACTATGTACCCCAATAGCTTACCTGACGTGACCCCAAAAACACATTTCTTAGGGTTCAATCGAACCTTGTACTCTTCTAGTCTCTTGAAAATTTTGTCAAGTACCTTCAAATGATCTTTCCTTGTTGCTGATTTGGCCAATAAGTCGTCTACATAGTCTTCCATTATATTGTGCATCATATCATGGAAGATCGTGGTCATAGCCCTTTGGTATGTGGCACCTGCATTTTTGAAGCCGAAGGGCATGACGTTCCAACAGTATGTACCCCATGGGCAAGTAAATGCTGTTTTGTGTTGGTCCTCAGGAGCAATGCGGATTTGATTATAACGGAGAAACCATCCATGAGGGATAGCATCATCGTGTCCTGCAGTTAGATCGACTATGATGTCAATGTTGGGCAAAGGAAAGTCATCCTTTGGACATGCTTTGTTTAGGTCCCAATCTATACATACCCGAATCAATCCATTTGGCTTTGTCACCGGCACTAGGTTGGAAATCCATTCAGCATAATCTATAGACCTTATGAATCCGGCATCCAGTAATTTCTTTAACTCGGCCTTAACCAATAGAGCAACTTGAGGGTGCATTTTGCGCAACTTCTGCTTGACTAGTTTAGCATTGGGTACTAGTGGCAGATGATGTAGAACCAGTGTGGGGTCCAATCCTGGCATGTCAGCGTAAGACCATGCAAAGTTTATTTTCCATTCTGCAAAGAATTTATGAAATTTCGGTTTCTCTTCATCTGTCAATGATGCCGCAAATAGGACCATCTTGGGGTCTTCTGGAGTTGAAATGTTATTCTCTATGGTGTCCTCAACAAGCATGGCCGATCTCTCTTGTTGCACGGGGAGAAAGTCCAATCCTCCATCTTTGGGTGCCTCCGAGAGGTTTTCGCCCGCAGATACGTCCTTTGTTTTTACTATTTTACCGTCAAGAGGTGCCTTTCGGTTTTCACCTAGAGACATTTCATTTTTTACTTTATTTTTACTTTTGCGACTAGAGGACTAAACCGTCTCACCAAAGTATGCCGCGCAATCCAAATCAATAGTAAATCCTGATCTGTGGTCCCCACTTGGTATGCCCTCACGTAATCCCATGAATTCAGCAATGGCTTCATCATTTTGGAACGTGTCTAGAACTGGCGGTCCTTGTTGGTCCCAATCGACTATTTCAGGGTAGACAAAGGAAATTCCATCGTCAAGGCTAGTGAATTCGGGTGAGGATGCCGATAGCATACAGATGGATGCGTTGATGTTGTAGATGAGGTTATCATTGTCCAACTCGACATTAGACTCTATCCAGTATTCTCCTTCACTAGTGTCATATTTGTTATCATAATAAGGGGTGAAGGTTTGAGAGCCCTGGTTATCAATATCATCTGATACTTCGGATAGATTAGATTGAGGGGGTTCGGATGGTGGTTGTTGTGTGTCATGAGACGTGGTAGTGGGATTTTGACTGTTTGGTGCCTGCTCAATTTTGAATGTTTTCCAAAATCATCAGAGGTCAATTCCCCTGGTTCGACAAACAAATCATCAAGACAACAGTCACTTAGGGATCGTTCAGAGCCAAATTCCCACTCGTGGGAGTCTGTTTCGGTTAGATATTCCCCGGTAGTCTCAACACTTTCAGAAGCATGTACTCGCTCACTGGAAAGTTCATGGGTACGTCGATCATCATTGTCGAGTGAGCCAAACCCTAATCCAAGATACTTCAGAATTTGGAAAGTTTCTATGGGTTCTCTTCGACCAGTTTTATTTTTGCCAAGGCCACTAGTACCATTGTAGCCTTTAGCCTTCATGATATTGTAACCCTTGCCATATTTCTAGACTGGTAGTGGAGGTAGTGAGACTGTATCCTTGTAGATCCATCCTGTGACGTCGGTAAGATCTTCATCACTCATGTCTTCCCACTTGATGAAAACTGTATTCGATGGAACTTTGAATGTTTCTTGCGGTTCCATTCTGAAACATGGTCGACCATATATCTTTGGAGGAGTAGGTATTGTAGTTATGCTGTATGCTGTATTTAGTTTGAACTCTCCGCAGCCAAGGTCCTGGATTTTATCAGTTGATTCGGGCCTAGGGTTGGTGGAGGGTTGTGATATGTCAGAAGACGTGGATGGAGTGGATGTGGAAGATGACCCGAGCATGGAAGGGTTGATGTATTTGGACGAGGAGCCAGGTGCTTCCCGGTTAATAGGTACTTGGTTTTCAGAGATACCCCTTAAATTGGTACAATATTGGAAAGGATCGGGGTCTCCGTATATGGTTACTTCCGTACCATCAAAAGGAAACTTGAGGCATTGATGGTATGTTGATGGAACAGCTTTTAAGGCGTGGATCCATGGGCGGCCAAGTAAGATGTTGTATGGTAGTTCCAAATCCAGGACCTGGCAAGTGGTGTCGACAATGAGTGGTCCCACTATGATAGGGAGAGAGATAACACCTCGCGAAGAGCGTTCCTCGTCATCATATGCTTTGATCACTATGCTTTTTGTTGGGTCTACGCATGCATCAGATAATCCAAGAGCCTTAACCAGCTTAAGGGAGCATATATTCAACCCTGCTCCGCCATCTATTAAAACCCGTCTAACCTTGTGCTTGTGAACAAAAACTTCTATGTGTAATGCATCATTGTGATTGGTTTTTGATGATGAGTAATCCTGATTTGAGAAGGTGACATGGTGCGGCATGGTGAGATATCCCACCATAGTTTCAAACTGATTGACATCGATGTCCTTTGGGACCGACGACTCTAAGAGAGTTTTATCCAGGATTTCTTTGTGTGCGGGAGAAATACGAAGCAGCTCAAGGATAGATATTTGCGCAGGAGTCTTTCCTAGTTGGTCAATGAGATTGAACTGACTTTTCAGTTTTCCCTGTTGTGGGGTTGAGATAGGTTTTGGTTGTTTAGCTGATGGAGCTGGTTGTGATTGCTTAGCAGATGGGCCTCCTACAATAATATTGGCTTGTCTAGGGGGAGGCGGATCAGCTATAGTGACCTTGCCACTTCGCGTAGTAGCATTGCATTGTGGTGCTCTCTTGATCGTGATGGTGTGGATGTACTCCTCGTCCATTCTAACATTATTTATTATTGGTCCCCCAGAATAATCATACTTGGCTCGGGTGAAGTTAGCTTGGTTTTGTGGACCTGAAGTGGAAGCATTATGGGGACCATGATCCTGCAGTGGATTCTTGTGTATAGTATGATCCGAGTTGGAATTGAATTGTGATCCACCTACTTCGATAGTGCGATTGTCAATAAGGTCTTGAATTACGTTTTTCAGTTGTCTATAGTTGGAGGTTGTATGCCCTTTGACCCAATGGTATTCACAAATTGCGTTGTCATCCCACCATGCTAGTTTGAATTGTCCAGGGTCATAAGGTTTTATTTCCGGAAGTGTGATGACCCCATGTTGAATGCATTTCTTGAGGACGTCTGCAATGGGTTCACCTAAATTGGTGTATGTGTGACCCCTAGGGAATTGTCTTGGTTGACGATATTGTGCTTGATGGTTTTGACCATTTTGACTGTTCGAAGGAGTATTGGGGGGAGGTTTCAATGTCGTTGTTGGTCTATTTTGTTGTTGTACCCCTTTCAGAGCCAATATGGGACTTGCAGTCTTGGCGTCTACAACACCATCGTTTGTGACATGTTTATTCTTGACCCAATATTTGTTTTTGTCAGCGGGTGTGTTGGTGTTTGGATTTTTGGAGCCATACCTCAGTTCTCCCTTTGCGATAAGGGCTTTCTCAATTTGGACCCCCTTTTCCACTAATTCTGTGAAGGTTGTGCAACAATGTATTTGCAATGCGAATTTGAGGGGCCCTAGAAGTGTTTGGACAAACATGTCGACCTTTTCCCTTTCAGGAATGTTAATGTGACATCGACTAGCGAGGCTTCTCCATTTTTGGAAGAACGGGATAAATGTCTCACCCGACTCTTCTTGTGTGAGATTGCACAAGCTAGTGATAGAGGTGTCCATGTCAATATTGTATGCGTAATTTTTTAGGAACCTTCTTTTGAGCTCATCCCATGATTGGATATCTTTTTGCGTTGAAAACCATTCAAGGGCTTGACTCGCCAAACTTTTGGAAAAGAGTCTCATCAGGTATGTGGGTTCGTAGGCGATATCCATACAGTTAGTTGTGAATTCGCGAAGATGTTCAATAGGATTTGTTTTGCCTTTGTATTTAGTGAAGTTGGGTGACACATATCTTGGCGGAAATGCGGGCATACGTAAGTTTGTGTTGAATGGGTATACGTCCAAGTCATATGATATTTCGGATTTCCCGCCTATAATGAGCATGTTTTGCATTTGCTTCGCCATATCCCGCACTGTTGCTTTGAGTTCATCTATGGTGGGGTCATTTACATGTCCATACGTTGGATTGCCTAGTGCACCATGTGTTCTTGCATGAGTATAGGTGTATTGTGGCGGTATGGGTGTTGTGGTACGTATGATGTGTGTTGTTGGTATTGGAAGTTGTGGCTAGGTGTATGTTGATGAGTGTGAATGTTCGATGAATATGTTGGAATATGTCCCCCAGCTATGTACGTCATTATTTGGGGGATGTTGTGACCATGAATGTTATGATGTATTAACGATGTCATGGGTTGAGTTATTTGGCCACTTTGTGTGAATTGCTGATTTTGCACAAGGGGCACATTGGCAGTTGTACCTTGGGAGGTAGTGACGTTTGACTGTGTTGTCGTGTTAACATTTTGTTGTTGTCCTTGTATAA
>VDFB02373365.1:239466254-239496173 GCA_007258455.2 Sequoia sempervirens
ATTTGCTCATAAAATTAGAAATTACAGCTTATAGACTCAAAATATGACTCAGGACTTGACATTTCTCTATCTACCCAGCCTCATACAAAACCCCAGAACCTAGAACTTAATCTCTGAACATGAATCATGAGAAGAGAAGAGAAGAAAATAGAAGAAGAGAAGACCCAAAAGAAGCCCTAAAGCTGATCCAAAGATGCCATTTGGAATCTCAATTCACCATTGATCAACAATTTCTCAAAGCTTCTCTCCTCTCTCTATAACTAAATTTTCCTCTTCATTTTCCTTTGATGTATGTTGTTCTTCAACAAAAAAATATGCCATGTGATGAATTTCACTATTCTATTTTCACCCAGTTTTAGAAAATACTTTTGCCCTGTTGTTGGAAAAATATCCCTATGCCCGTGAAAATTCCCTTGCTATCTATAATGCTGGAACAATGAACTTTTACTTCCCAACACATATATTTATTTAAAAAGTGAATAAATTCACTTTTAAATAATACCCACATGCTTTCATTTATTTTTTACATGCCTAGCCAATAATATTTATCTTTACATTTTCAATCCCCAATAAAGAATATTTTAGTTACAGTTTATATTTTTACTCGCCCAGCCATAAAATATTTTCTTTCCAGCTTTCACTTTACTTTCACAGTGAATATTTAATTCACCCATGCGTATACCTTCAACTTTACACTTTTCTCTGGGGCCCACCTTATATACTCCTTCCCAGGCACATTTTAAACTTTCAAATGTTTTTCCTTTAATAAAAAAAGCAAATGGAACACAAAAAATATCACTGGGCTTCATTAAAATCTTGCACTTAGAATATTTTCCTCGAACCCCATCAGCCAGGTGGCACATTCTCGCTATGTCGTGATGATTAATGAGTGTGCATCTTTTAATCATGATATGGTGAGCGATGGTGGAGATCTGGCTGGGTTTGTATCTCTTTTTTCCTCCATTGATTTCATTTCCTGCATCTTTCATCTCACATGTCATGTAATAAAGGATTTTAAAATTTTACCTCAGGCACCTTTATTAAAAGTATCTCCATTTAAAATAATAAAATTCCCACATCGTTTGTTGTTGGGCCCACCTCATTAAATATTTGCTCTTCAAATTTTCTTTTAAACTTTCATCGAGCAAATTATTGAAATATTTGCTTTTATAAAAAAGCAAGTGAAAACCTTCAAAACATTTGCGCTGAGCATATTAAAGTTATACCCAACGTTGAAAACCTCCCTGAGCCCACGTGCCATGTGGCAGCAGCTCGTAATCTCACCATGATTAAAAAGTGTGCATGTTTGGATAGTGAACTGGGGGGGACGGTGAGGATCAAGCTGCATCTCATCTTTGTGTCTCCATCGTAGATCTTCCTCCAACTTCTCTTGGTTTTCCCTAATCTCACCTTGTTGTGCATTCTCCATTTCCCTACAAATTTACCATGGTTGTGGCGACATTCATTCTTCTATGGCATCCATTCTCTATAGTAAACATGGTGGTTTCCCCTTCATTTATATTGGTGTCTCTCTGTTAATGTGTGGCATTTACCTTTCTTTGTTGGCGTATTGGATGCCTCTTGAATGTTTTTGAAATATTTTCAATAGATACATTGCAAGGCATGCTTTCTTTGATAGCATTCACATCCTCCTACTGCGTGGTGAAATAACAATATAGTTGCCATTACATTTGCTCGAAATTTTCTAAAAACCATTTTCAACTTATCCATTTTGTATACATTCTGCATTTTATTTAACAGTTCATTTACTAGGGAATTTTGTAAACAATATGCATGCTTGTTCTCATGCTTTTATGGATGAGCATACCCCTGCCTATGCGTTGAAAATCAGGTGTGTTTCATTTGTTTGAGAGTTTCTTAAGACCTTTAAAGATTCATATTGTTGATACCCTGCTTCCTCTCTGCAATAGGTGTGGTGGCTATAGGGAAAAACCCCCTGTTCACTACATTTGCTCTGCACTCGTTCAATGTTCTACAATTCTCGTTCATGGTGGCTTCCCCTGTTGAATGCCTATGCCCTCTCAAGAATCCATCGAGCCCCTCACTCCATGCTTTGCTTGAAATTTTCTAAAGCCTTTTCAATACATTTTGCATTGCTCTAGTCAATATAGCATTTCACGGGATAACACTTGCAAAGGTATTCCGTCAAATAGACCATGTGCCCAAGGTATGCTTTGATGGAGGTCTGTATCATAGCCTTTAAACCACACCCTCCTCCATTTTATGGGAAGTTTTGGATGCCTTTGTCAGAAAAATTCATGCTCTGCATGCACTCTATCCTCTGATTTCTTTTACAAACAAAACTCACCCTCCATCGAACTCCCCTAGTTATTCAAAGTCCACCCTTGCTTTCTCTTGTTGTGTGCACCCACTTGAATGAGTGGCATCCTCTCTTTATGCTTGTGCAATTTTCATTTGTTTAGAAGTTTCAAGCTATTTGGTGTATATGTTGTGCTATATTCCATGGGATTACATTTTTCTTATTTTTGCGCATTCATCTTGCGTTCCACCCTCCAGCTAGTGTGTGCTCTTAGCAAATCAATTACATTTGCTTGAAAATTTCTGAGGCACCTTTAACAAATCTGCTATGTGCTCAAAATTTGTAGGCATTGCATGAGATTACATTTATTGACGGCTTTATTGGTGGATACGTATACCCTGCTATCATGTTGCTTTATGAAGTTTCTAAAGCCTTTCAATACATTCACTTTGTATTTGTTGTTTTTAGGGCACCCCCATGAGACCACATTCATTTGGTACTCTGTCTTCTCTTTACCTCAGTGTGTGGCTTCTTTCATTCTAAATGCCTCTCAGTCATCTGATGATGGCGTACATACCCTGTTTTCACTAGTATTTGTTTGCTAGTTTTATTGATTTTCAACAACATTTGATGCGTAGGCTGTGAGCAATTGCATTTGCTCGAGAAATTTTTAAAGTTTGAAAATTTTACTTTGTTATATCCTGGGCGCAGTTCCTCCATGACCCATGCATTTGCTTGAAGGTTTCAGAAGCTTTCAACATTTTTATTTTGTGCACCCTCAACCACAATTCACATTTTCATCTTTTCAATTGTAGTTCCTAAGGCATTTTAAACAAGTCAATTTATGCCTATCCTACTGAGAGCTGCAAAATCTTTTAACAAATCTGCTCCATGTAATCTCTGGCTGCAAGGTGTAGGTGTGCATTCACATAATTTGGAGACTTGAATAGATTCAAGCCTTAGAATAAAATTCCCCTTTTAATGTCATATAGCTACTCAAATTATCAAGCAAGATGAATAGTATTTGTGATTTTATCCCACAGTAACCCAAGTAAAACACCACCTTGTATCACATTTCTTTTCAACACCAATTGTTGTTTTGATCCTCAGAAACAAAACACTCCATGAATTGATTCTTTTCTTTTTGGATACTTATCACATAATAGAGACCTCCCTTCGTATTCATTTGGCAGCTCTTCACACTGTTGATGAGAAACTTGGGATTCTATCTGATAGGTGTGAAATACTAGTTCTTAACTGCAAACATTGAACTGGAGCTAACTTGAGAATTTCCCTTTCAAAAAACACATGCTTCTTGGTTGCTTACTGGTGTTCTCTAAAGGTCTATGAGGCATAACCTCAACTCCCAACTTCATTGTTGTATAAAGCATGCTAGGTCCATTATGGACCCGGCTAAAAAATAAATCGTTTTCAAACAAATTTTCTTGTTCAAATTGATCTAAGACAGCTTCTGAGTGTTTCTGGAGTGAAAACGCAAAGTGGATTTTCATTAAAATATGTTTTCTGACATGTTTGCAAAATATGTAAAACGGGCCAAGTGGGCTCTGGAATCGGATTTGAAAACTAGTCAAGCGACCTCCTGGAGCAATGAAAACTTGCAGGCATGTAGACATTTGGTCTAGGAATTGAGTGTAAAAGACGGATTGGAGAAATAAATTACGAGGAAAAATTTATTAACTATCAAAGTTTCCTACTCGAACTTTCTGCAACAAACAACCGTTATGAACCAATTAAAACTCAAGAGATCACCTTGTTGCAAAAATATCAAATCAACTCCTGGTGAGATGCCACTAGACACAATAGATCATTTAGGTGCAATGAGAACGTGTGCAAGAGGAATTAACTTGAATCATCTTCATGCACGATATATTGACGATCAAAGTTGACCTCTCAGAAAGGTTTCAATGCAAAACTGAAGAAATTCCATTTGGTTTTGATATGCTAAAAATAGAAAATCAACTCATGAGGCTCTGAAAACTGACATGTGAGTTCATTTAAGCATGGAGAATGTAGAACAATATTCATTTTGACTTGATAGTCAACTGGTTGCAAAATGAAAGCTCAAACGGGAGGCAACTTTGCAAAACTGAATGTTTGCAAACAACAGAAAGGTAACAAAACCCTCCAACTTCACTTTTCAAAACATTGACAAAACTCATCATAGGAAGTTGAAAACTGACATGCCCACTCACATATTACACATGAGTGTATGTACAAAGAGATTTTTCTTAGAAATCAATGGGCTCTGAAATATGACCCTCCAAAGTAGGTCATTCAGGCAAATTTCTCAGGTGCACTTCTGAAAGTGCAGAGGCAAAATTTTTGATATAGGCATCTCAAATCTGAAAAATTCGAGAGTGCCAACATGAAAAATCTAAATGGAAGCCATGGTTGAGTGACATGAATTCTTCTCAACCTCGTTCTGTTGAAAGGATTCATCTGACCATGTCTTCTATCTCTGTTCCTTCCTCTTCTGGGAAATCAAACTCTTCTCCACAAGAGAAAGGGTTGCTTGCTACTCCTCATTCTTTATCTAAGTAAGAGCGTATTTTTTTGCGGCTCCTAAAATCCCACTTGATCACTCTTCATTCTCCTACAAGCAAGAAATCTCATGAACATGATAAAGAAAAACATTATTTTTGTGCATACCATCGAGTTTTTGGCCATTCCACTAGTGAATGTAAGGCCTTGAAGGATAAAATACAACTTCGTGATTCAAGTGCCATCACTCATTTATTTGGTGATGCACCTACCTCTGCTTCAAATGACAAGTAATATCGAGGTCTACATCTATCCTACATGTTCTAATGTATCTTGCATGGTTCTCCTCCCCTATATGTTGGGGGGTTATACCTTGTTTTGGAGATGTGCATCCTTCTTAAGGACCCCCTCTCTTCTTTATGTCTTTCAAATCAAGCTTCCCTTGAGTGGACCCCTTTTTCTTTTGAAGGGTCCCCGAGGGACCCCCTTTGAAAGCTTTTCTTTTGAGTGAAATCATTTGCGTCTAGCTTGGGGGCAGCCTGACTAGACCTCACTTTTCAAACAACGCGTCCCTTGAGTGGACCCCTCTTCTTGTTAAGGGTTCTTGAGGGACCCCTTTGAAAGCATTCCAATTTCACTTATTTTCCTGCATGGCTACTTTGTTCTTTGGCATGTTTTATTTGCGGGTTAACATGTCACTTTGTAGGTGCACCTTTAAAGCCGCTTTCCAATCCAACTCTACGAAGTCTCCTTCTTTGGGTTTCCCTCATGTGAGAAATATTGGGGGATTCCTCCTTACATGTTTGTGGGCCTATAAGGTGCTTACTTTACAAGGTTTTGTTCATGTGAGAGATCTTGGGGGATGCCTCCTTATAGGTCTACAGGCCTATAAGGCACTTGCTTCACAGGGCTTCCTTCATGTGAGAGATCTTCTGGGTTGCCTCCTTGCAGGTCTACGGGCTTGTGAGATGCTTTCATCCTATTAGATTTTCCCATCATTGGTCTAAGGGTCTTTGGTGTACTTTGTGCAACTTCGTAGTTCCATGCGAAGTCCTTTTGTTTGAACCTCCTCAAGAGAGAGTACTTGTGGAGACGTCTCTCTTGGAATTTTCATTCCTCCTTGCTCTATCATTGAACCTTTCTCTTCTCTCTTCTCTTCCCAATTATATATACCAGATCGAAGACTTGCATCTTCTTCATCCTGAGTATATTCCCTTCCTCTCTTCATTTTAGAATTCTTCAATGTGTTATTGTTTTTAATTTGGGGATGACGCATAGTACTAAGACACCCTTTCCATCGAGGTCTCTTTCACCTTGTTGACTCAAATCCCTTAGTTTTTTGTGTGCTAGCATTGTTGTCTGGTGCAGGTTTTTCTTGTCTAATGAATTTGTTTTGTAGGTCTTTAGCCTAGGGGCATGCTTCTTTGGTTCAAGAGTTATCTACTTCCTCTATAGTATCCTTTTGGGCATAATTATATTATTTATTTTTAGTAGATTTCCTTTAGCGTGCATATTAGTGTAGATTCATATGCCTGCTAAAGTGGGGTAAAGTGTAATGTCGTAAAATTGCACCCCTTGCAATTTCACATACATTCTTGCATCTTCTTTAGTGTCCACTCCCTTAGAACTTGTGTAGGCTCATTTTAGCCCCTGCATCAACCTTTTTCCCTTCTCAGGATGCTTAACACCCCTTTTCAGCATCTACCTTCACGTGTCAGCTTTGCATCAAAACTTGTGCTTCTCTCATTCTCATCATTTTGTAGCATGATGTATCTAGACACTAGTGTGCTGCACAGACGTTCGCTCACCGTGCTAGTATCCTACAATGTTTCAAAATTCAAGTGACTATTTTTGAGCATGTTTTCCACTTGTCATCCACTTTTTTCAGTGGTAACAGCTTAGGATTCCTTGTAACCACCCGCGAAGCTTCTTTTTGCTTCTCTTCTCTCCTTAAAAGCTATCTCTTTAATTCATTTTAGCCTCTAGCTTCCCTCTATCCTTGGCTCTGGAATTTTTATTATTTTACTTTCACAATTCCATATAGCTTGCTATAGTAGCCTCAAGCTCTTAAGCTCTCACAACACCCTTTGTAGCTCTCTTGGCTCTTGCAACTCTCTTTGTCTCCCTCTTTGGCTCCCTTACGCCTTGCAGCTTCATCTCCCTTATTTCATTCTTGTGAGCATCCTAGGATTCCATATCACCTATCTATTGCATCTTTACTTTGAGATATGAGTTCTCCTCCTTAAGCGGGGTTTTCTTTTATCACTCATACTTGGTGGTGCGGGTTCTACTCCTGAAGCAATTCTTTCTTTCACCACATGCTTTTTCCTTTTTGGTTCATTTCTCTCTATCTATCTAGTTGTTCGTGGAGGTGGAAACACCAAAATGGGGGTTTGACTTAGGAAAACCCCTATACAGCCCAAAAAATTTCTCCAGACCTTATGCATGCAGGTTTTGAAGATATTTACTAGCTGGAGGCTTCATCACTTGTGTGTTTTTGAACATTTCCTTTCTATCTCTTATTCTCTTTATCACATTATGTTATTTTCTAGTAATTTTGAAGTTCCCAGAAATTAGATTGCTAGTAGTTATTTAGCTATTTTATGTGATAAATTTTTCTTTCTAGTATGTACAAATGCCAGCGTGCTAGAGAGATGACAGTGTGTTGCACTATCATCCCAGACACACACCACCATCCTTTGGCCAAGAGCTTGTTAGTCTGACTAGAAAATATTTGTTCCCTACTCTTTCTGATTCTAGAAATCTCTCATTGTTTCTTGAGGTAGTTTAGGGAAGTTCACCCCATGAGGCTCTCTAAATGAAGAGAACTCATGAATAGAAAATCCCCCTTCTCTACAACTACAACAATATACTCAGCCTCTATAGTGGATAAGGAAACTAAGTCTTTCTTTTTTTCTTATCAGTACAACCTTTCGAATCTAAATTTGTATAATCACTTAGTGTAAAATCAACATCCCTAGGATACCATATGAGACTCTTTGAATGAAGAGAACTTGTAGGTAGCAAATCACCCTTCTCTATAGTTGCAAAAATATACTCAGCCTCTGCAGTGGATAAGGAAATTGGGTCTTGCTTTTTTTTCTTATCAATACAACCCGCCAAATCTACATTTGTATAATCACTTAGTTTAAAATCAACATCCCTAGGATACCATCTTTTATAATCTAGAGTTCCTTTTAAATATCTGAATATCCTCTTAATAGTTGCAACATGTGTTTCTTTAGGATCCTCTTGAAATCTAGCCACAAGACAAACTACATACATGACATCCAGTCTAGTAGCAGTTAAATACAACAATCCTCCTATCATTTATTTGTATTTTATCTAATCAACCTAAGGTGAATCATCATCCTTACTCAATTTGCAGCCAGCTACCATAGGAGTGCATACCGGTTTGGAACCATCCATCCCATATTTCTTCAACATTTTTTTTGCATACTTTTATTATGAAATGAAAATCCCTTTGTTTGTTTGATAAATTTGTAGTCCAAGTAAGAAATTCATCT
Source organism: Sequoia sempervirens (assembly GCA_007258455.2). Classification (NCBI taxonomy): domain Eukaryota; kingdom Viridiplantae; phylum Streptophyta; class Pinopsida; order Cupressales; family Cupressaceae; genus Sequoia; species Sequoia sempervirens. The sequence continues at coordinate 239,474,565 of VDFB02373365.1, forward strand.
CACCAAACATAGACATCTCAAACTCTTTTTTCATTTCTTCAGCAAACATCTTACACATCATTTCATTTCCTCCAAAAATAATCATCCACATACACAACTACTATCAAGATCTTATCGTCTTCAATTTTGAAATAAAAATTGCTATCTGTCGTAGCTTTGTTGAAACCTTGATGAATCAAATATTTGTCCAATCTTGCATACCAAGCTCTGGGAGCTTGCTTCAAACCATATAAAGTATTTTTCAATTTGTAAACCATATATGGTTGATCTGACAACTAAAATTCCTCTGGTTGTTCCATATACATTTCTTCTTCTAACTTACCATTTAGGAATGCAGACTTCACATCCATTTGGTAAATTTTAAAATCTTTATGAGCAAAAAATGCCAAAAACATTCTAATAGCTTCCATTCTAGCCACCAAAGAAAAAGTCTCCTAGAAATCTATTCCTTCCACTTGTGAGTAGCCTTTACACACAAGCCTTTCCTTATTTCTTATCACTTCTCTATTCTCATTCTGCTTGTTTTTGAAAACCCATGTACTTCCAATTATGTTCTTGTTTTCCAGTCTTGGAACCCATTCCCAAGTTTCATTTTTCTCAATTTGCATAAGTTCCTCTTCCATTGCTTTCATCCAATGCTCATCTTTACATGCCTCACTCACTGTCTTAGGCTCAACTTCAAAAAGTAAGTAATAATTTACCTCAAATTTAGCAGCTCTACTTCTATTCAATACACCTTTCTTCTTGTCTCCAACGACCTGATCTTCTGAATGATTCTTTTGCACATACCTAGGATTTTTCTGAACTCTTTTCAGAGCTTCTTCTTCTTCATTCTTTACTTCTTGTTCTTCAACAAATTCTTCCTCTTCTCTGTAATCAGGTTCATCTGATACATATCCATCAACTTCAATCAAATTCTTCAATGCTTCCTCAACCTTGGAATTTTTGTTTTCTACAACCTTTCTCAGCCTTTTATTGTAACATATGTAAGCTTTGCTACTAGTAGAGTATCCAATGAAAATACCCTCATCACATCTAGTATCAAACTTCCCTATATTTTCTTCATCTCTTTTGATATAACATTTTCTTCCAAATACCTTGAAATACTTGTCAGTAGGAATCCTTCCACACTATAGCTCATAGGGGGTCTTAGTGCTATTAGCTTTTGCTTTAACTTGGTTGAACACATAAAAAGTAGTGTGAATTACTTCTCTCCAGTAGAATTTTGGTAGTCCTACCTCTATTATCATTGTTCTAGCATCTTCCTAAATTATCCTATTCTTTATTTCAACAACTCCATTCTGCTGAGGAGTTATATGTTGTGTTATGGAGACCAACTGGACTCAGATAAAATCTTCATTTTAATTTTTTAATTAAATAATTTGTTGCACTTATTAAATATTTATGTTGCACTTGTATCTAAAAGGACAGTTACAAACAAATGTTAAATGCTGGAAGTGATTAGTTACAATATTTTTAATATAAAGTCAATGGAAAAATGGAAATATTAAATGTAGCCATTGAAATAAAAAAAATTATTGGGTGCATGAGGCACAACCAAGTTCCACACTTCATTGGTAAATAATGGGACATGTGTGGGAGAATATTAGAAGAATTGGTGATGAGATTTGAGGGAAGAAGGTTGTGAAAAAAGTTAACATAAAATCACATAGTAGTGGCTAGAAAAAATGTAGGAGAAGCCACAAGTACCTGTAGCCATGGCTATGTAAAACTAGCAAGTGAAAAACATGATGAAAAACGTTGCTGCATGTTGCTAAATGTCTTTGCATGTCATTGTAAAGGTTATTTGTTGGTAGTTTAATATATTTTGGACCCTCTTGTTGGTGGATGTTGTAAGAGTTACTGATGAACTCCAGCACCTAGGATCACCTGCAAAAAAAGATTGATCTTCTACACAACAGTAGCAAGAAGATGAAATGTTGGAATATGGTGCAATAACATAATGATGATATTATCCAACTCTAAATGATACAATATGCATTGAAACTCCCTTGAACTGATTGAGTTGATATCAACTCATCTGAACTAGCTAGAAGGGAGAGGTGTGTGTTGATTATATAACATTTAATGTGGGAAAATAATTCCAAGAGAGGTAATAACTCCCAAATAACCAAATTAGGTGGGAGTTATTCCTACTTGTAAAATTCCAAATAGGTGGCATAACCTACTTAGAAAGAGACAATAGAGTGATTTTGTGAGGTGGCATAAAAGGCCAAAAGAGGGTGTGAGACTCAACCACCCAAGTGTGGGTGGGAGTGACACATGTAATTGATGGATTATGCCACCTGTCCTCACATAAACGATGTCTCTTATAACCTAAGTATGCTTAATAATGTGTAGGAAAAATAAATATTAAAAAACCTACACTAACACCCCCCTTATGCATAGCTTAGGTGGGTGAAAGGATGAAACAATGCAAAGATGGGTCCCGACTATGATGCCATGTTAGGTAACCATATACAATGATGAAACCTCTCAAAATATGAGAGAGAAAACCCGTAGGACAAAACTCCCCCCCAAGAGAGAAGAAGAAGAGAGACCATATAGTCCCCCAATGTAGAATCTCCTACATTGGTGAATGCTTGACACAAGAAGCTAAAGATGATCCAAGATCACCAAACAATATTCCTCCCTTTAGGAAGAAAGAAAACAAAGGATGTATGTAGGATATCATCCAATTCCTAAAAGGAATATGTAGGAAGAATGATGAAAATGTATGATGTCTTTGAACTCTGCTCAGGTGTTGTAATACCCCCATATTGTTGATACTCTTTGCTACTGTCTATTACTCTTATGTGTTAGCATGACACTGGTTTGTGATGGTGACTAGTTCACCATCTTGGTGTGTGTGGATTGGTTAGTTTAGATTGATTGAGGATTATGTTACTTCTGTTGATTACATTGATTCTATGATGTTTAATTTGATTCCAGTTATACATTATGATGCACTGATCTAGTGATTTATTTTATGATGTGATCTATTAGCTTGGAAATGGTATTTCATCACTAATATTATAATTGTTAGAATATATGTGATGAAAGGACAATCTAGCATCACTCATTCGCGAGTGCCCTGCTACGCTGTAATTCCTTCTCACAATGTAATGCTTTGATTATATATGGAGTCTTTGTCACAATGAGTGGTTTACAATTCCTGAGAGGAGCAATTTTAGCTGAAATCACATATTTTTAGAAAATATAATGATTTAAGCCTTTAAAAATTCCATTTTAAAGGATTCCAATTGAAGAGGGTTTGATCAAATCACCTTAGATCAAACCCCCTTGGATAGAACCTCGCTAGTTTTAAACCATACCTATAAATGCGTCTCCTTTACACCTATCAAAATGCTGATAAAAAATCAATTTTGATTTAGCTTTTGGGGGATCAAATGAATTCATTTAAAATTTATTTCAAATGATTATGGTATTCCTCGGAACAAGCTATCAATGAATATAATTTTAATATATTTTGGTTTTGTTATGTATTTTTTTTTAGTTTTATTAAACATAGGTTTTTCATCAAAATCAAGCTCTTTGTTCTTAACATGTGGAAAATAGAAGATTATCAAAAAAAAAAATTGAAAAATATGATGCACTAAATATTGAAGTCCTTGATCCAACAAAAAAATTAAATTAAATTTACGACATATACAAAAAGTTATGCGTTATCACGGTTGCCTGTATGCAGATTATAATTAGTTTAACTTTAAAACTTGATTAAGGAAAAAATATTCAATAAAAAACAATCTAACCAAAGTGGAAGCACTAGATATCATAGTTACAAATATAAATTTGAAAAATTAGAATTTTATCCTTCATGAAAAAAAGTTATCGTTATATGGTGGCGTCACTTTTTAAAATGTTGTTTTAAAGAAAAATCAATTTTCATGGGAGATGGAAAAAGTGCAATTTGATTCCAAAATTTTGAAAATATTTTTAGAATCTACAAACAAGAATTGATGAGACTCTAGTTTTACACCATCTTTCAAATTCTCCAGTTTAGCCGCTATAGGTGCACGAATGTGAAGATTTAGTTAAAATAATAATTAGGTGTCTAGTTTGGCCAAAATTGTAAACCACTATTATGGGATCACCCATATATATATGTACATGTATACGACCTTGTTTGGATGCAGGGATTGTAGGTACAGAGTCTCGATTCCACTTGCTTTGGTAGGACAGGGCGAGCACCAATAACCCAATGGAATAATGTTGAAACAGAGATGACAAGGAAGTCACCCTGTCCCATGTTGTCAAACCGTCCCGATTGAATAGTATTATGTGTCGTTGTGTTGTCATTTCAGTATTTTATTACTGTGTTTTGTGTAAGTGTCTTGTTTGTATGTTATTTACGTTGGTATTTTATAAGTTGTGATTTATTTAATTAAATGGTAGTAATAATTGTTTATTATAATGTTAGATTAATTTGTATGTAAATATTTAAATGTTTTATTTTAAAAAGTTTTAGTTTAAATGTCATATATTTTATTAAATACTAATTAAATATTAAATTGAGTTTTGTTAATTTAATTAAATTATCTTGTTGAAGATAATAATAAAATAAATAAATTAAATGAATTAAATTATGTGCATAGCAAGTAAAGCTTGCAAAAGCAGATTTAAAACAAAAAGGATTGATAGAAGGAAAAATAAATAAATAAAAGAACAAAAAAGATAAAAGGATGAATGTATTGACTGAAAAGCTTGATTTAAAATAAATAATTTCTTTTATTTTTAATTTTTAGAGCTTTTGGAAAGAAAGGGCAATATCTTTTATTTAATTGAAATTTTGTGAGTTTTTACACACAGAGGAAATTGATTGGAAGTTGCACAAGAATTAAGTTTTTTGAAATTCAGTAGTTCTTCTGAGAGTTTTAGAAAGGGATTTTCAATCTTTTGTTTGTATTAGTCTGGAGAGAGTTTTCTGAATAAAAGATTAGATTTGAATTTGAGCATGGTATTCTAGAGAGGAGATTTCAAAGCAATAATGAGAAGCTCTTTGTAGAGGCCATCGGGATCAAGCAAGCATCATTAGATTCTCAAATAGCACAGGACTCTAGGTTCCACTTGTTTTCTCCTTCATCTTTTTGTTTCAAAGAAAACTAAAGATAGTTAAATATGACTTGTGTGAGAAAAGAAAACTTTTGGTTGAATAGAAAATTAATGGAAGAGATTAAACTAGTTTTCTATAAGTTTATTGTTGTTTTCAATCTTCTTTTAAAAGAAAACTACATTCTTTGGGAATGTCCAAATTTATCTATATTGATATGAGGAGAAGAATCTATTATTTAAATTCTAGAAGCATGTTTTTGTTTTTCCTTAAAATTTGCATTTAGGGAAAATAAATTCCCCCTTTGAATTAAAAAAAACTATATTGAATATATATAGATATTACTTTATTTTGTGAATATACTACAATAGCCACATACTTTTTTATGAATATATATATTCGTTTAGATATTTTATTTATTGGGAATCATTCTTTACCGTCCGTCTGGAGATTATTTATTTTGGGCCGAATTCATGTTTAAATTCAAAATACTATGCAAAGGATATATGATAATTAAATTTTTATTGGGCATGTATTTTGCTGGGGTAGGTGGGAGGGACGACAGTGTCGTACCCCTTCCCCATACCCTTGGGGTCTGACAGACTGCTCAACAGTCCACACGGACTGCTACGCAGTCCCCATACGGATTTTTGTGTTGTGAAATTATATATATATATATTATTATATACAAATAAAATATTGTTTGTTTAGGATTTTATTGTATTATTATTATTTTATATATATTATTAATATTATATATATATGATGTGCTTCATTTAATGTTTAAATTAAGAAATTCATTTTCATGGAATTATTAAAAGAAAGCTATTTGTTAGTTATGTTAAACTTGTATTGAACTTTGTATCAAATTATATTATTAAAAAATTTAGATTGTAAATACAATTAAACTGGATGTTTATTTGGAATTGTGATAGGATTGTGTGAAAATTGTAATGGTTATTTGAGTCATGAGATTATGATTTTGTTTAATTTACATTTTATTATTGTTTGGAGTTTATATAGATGTGGGAACCCTATTGTATTTTGAACCCAATTTTAGTTATTCTGAACCTAAGTCCAGAGGCGTGATTTATATGAGATCCTCATTTTGTTGTATTCTTGAGGTGGAGTTTTATTGTATTATCTTGGAAAGGTTTGTATGAGATTGTTGTCTTTTGATATTGAGTTATTGCAAGATGGGTAATGCCTCACATGTTAGTGTTTGAGTTGTATACTTTAATCTTTATGGTACAACCCTTGTCGTGTTTTGGTATATGTTTGGGATCTTTTGGAGAGTGGCTCTTCGTGGGGGCCGGCGCCTCGAAAGGAGGAAGAGAACATGATAAGCCACGTAAGAGTAGTATAACAAGTGATAAAATTAAAATAGAACTTAGGGGGATGGGTAGTAAAACACACAAGATAATAAATATTGGATACCTCGTCTATGCATTAGGGCTATCATAGACTAATGATAGACAAAGAAGGTCGTGGTCAGCAAAGTCATAATCTCATCTTCATGAGAGGTTATCGACTCTGCATGAGCTACCCTATGGTGTCGGTGCCTCAAGTAGGAGGAAGAACTAGGAGATCCATAGATGGGTGTTGGCGTCTCAAGTTGGAGGAAGGGGTAGGACATCCCATGAGAGCTATGTGATGACACTCTACACTAGACACCCATTTGTCTTGTTTCCTTATTGCCTTTGGAAATGTATATTGGATGTTCTATCAGTTCTTCTAGAACTATATTCTGATTGTTTGTTCAGTTTCATTTGGAATCGTGTTCTATTTATTGTTTTAGATTTATTTGGAAATGTGTTCTATTTATTGTTTCAAATTTATTTGGAATCATGTTCTATTTACTATTTTAGGCTTATTTGGAATCATGTTCTATTTACTGTTTCAGGTTTATTTGGAATCTTGTTCTATCTATTGCTTCAGATTTATTTGGAATTGTAATATGTTCATTGTTTCAGTTTCATTTGTAAATGTTTTATGAATGTTCTTTCGTTACTTGGTTAATGGTTATTGCCTTGTTTTGATGTGATGAGATTTATGAATTTAAGTTATTATGTTGGCTCGTGAATGTTATTGGTTATGTTATTATAATCCTTGATGTTGTACTTTAGTTTTGTACTTTATTGTTCCGTTGGAGTCATTTGGCATTCATGGTCGTGATCTCTTCCTTGTCATCTCTGAGCATGGGGGGTGAGTTATTTATAACTCACGTGGTTGGGTGGAACGTGCTCCGCACTCGTTGGGTTCCCCATCAGCGTCCATTCTTCTCAGTATTCTTCAGTTGGAGCTTGTACCTGATGTTCGTTTGTAATTCAGATATTTCTATACTATGTATTATCCCACATGTATGGGAGATTTATTGTAATTCATGTATTGAGAACATGTAATGTAATGTTTAAACGATGATGTATTATTTAGGAACCTTGGTAAACATTATTGTATGAGATGTACTATGATTGTAATATGTGATGTAATAATACTTTTACTTATGGTTCATGGATGTACTCCTGTAAATGGATTTTTGTAATATTGATGTATGTAAATCTAGATAAGTTTTTAGCGTTATCTTTTATCTTTTCGTTATGAGATTGTCATGCGATGTGACCTCGCGTGCCCCAGAGGACTTGACATTATGATGTTAATGTGTAATGTAAATGTGTTTAAATGTTTAGTTGCATGTTTACTTTGTATTATAAAAAAAATGTTTGCAATGTTTGTTCTATGGGGTTTGCACGAGGGGTGTTACAACTTGGTGTCAGAGCCAAGGTTCGCACACTGGGGCACTATGAGCCCATTGTCTTGACCTAGTTGCTCATACTCGTAAGAGTGTGTCATTTCGTCTATGTGGTTTGTGGTGTGTTCTCTACAAAGTTATTGTGTGCTTACTTTATTTTATTTAATGGCTTCTAGGAGTAAGACATGTCCTAGGGGGGAGGATGTAATACCCCCATATTGCTGATACTCTTTGCTACTGTCTATTACTCTTATGTGTTAGTTTGATACTAGTTTGTGATGGTGACTAGTTCACCATCTTGGTGTGTGTGGATTGGTTAGTTTAGATTGATTGAGGATTATGTTACTTATGTTGATTACATTGATTCTATGATGTTTAATTTGATTCCAGTTATATATTATGATGCACTGATCTAGTGATTTATTTTATGATATGATCTATTAGCTTGGAAATGTTATTTCATCATTAATATTATAATTGTTAGAATAGATGTGATGAAAGGATAGTCTAGCATCACTTGTTCACGAGTGCCTTGCTACACTGTAATTCCTTCTCACAATGTAATGCTTTGATTTTATATATATATGTACATGTATACGACCTTGTTTGGATGCAGTGTAATGCCCTGCCACGCAACCCTAGGGGAAGTTGCAAACTACTAAATAAATGCACAATTTTTTTTTTGTTTAATTACAAATACATGTAAGATTACAACACAAAGCCAACAATCCCCTAAGGTTATGAGACAAAGATTATTTAAATCACAAATTAAAACAACATGCATGAAATGAAACATAACAACATTCACTTAAATAATTAAAGCACATACGTTCCATACATGAGATTTTCATTTAAGACCATGAGATCCTTCATGGTTACCAATAATAGAAGTTTTACAATTACAATTACATCACTCATTCCCAGAATGAGGTAAATCAATATCATGATAGCTTAATTACAATTTCAACCTCGATAGCAATGAGGGGTAAAAATAATACAAGAATGAATAACATAAAATAACCAAGGTAGCAACTCGATTCCACGAGCCCTCCAACATGAAAGTATCATCCACAAGAGCAAGAGCCAAAAAAAAAAATGGAGTAAGGTGCACGTTCCACCCAACCAAGTGATACCCAAAGGCTCACCCCCCCGTGCTAGGAGATAGTAACAAGGATTTTAGGTCAAGACCAACAACCTCTAAACATAGGCAACATGACTCAACTGAACAAGATATGAACATGACATCACATGACACAAAGGTTACAATGCTTCCAGATTTTAAGTAAATGATCACATCACGAATACAAACATATTGTTGACTTAGGAGAAGTGTCATCACAATGTCACATGGGATATCTTGGCAAGTCTTCCTAGGTCCCAGCCCCCATCTCGGGATATCCTGGTAACCTCTAATGACTCCTAGCCCCACATGCAAACCAATGCGGAATCAGTTATCTTTTGAAGGGACAAGATAACGATCTTGCCATTCCAGGCCTTCTAGTCTCATCCCAAGTCTATACAAGCACTTGTGTCCATGAGCGAGGCAAAATTAATCTTTTTAAATGCTGGTACCACCTACACTAATCAATTGGTTTAAGTTTTCATTGAATTAACTAACTTACATTGAGATCTCCTGGCACCACTTTGTGTGCCGGCCCTCAATGTAGGCCACTTCTCTAAGACAACACGTGGAACTATACCACAACCAAAGGGTACTCAAGTGCAACCTAGGGATAATGAATCCCTATACATGACATAAAGTCAACATAACCCATCCAAGATAGATAGTTAGAACTAGACACAATTACACACTACCCAAGGCAAACAAGGTTGGTCGACATAACAACCCCAACTCATAATAGACAATCCTATCTGGAAGGCTTACCTAGTACTGACTCAATCCCCAACAAGAATAGACTCCCCATGATGAAAGGAAGCTTGCAAACAATATAAGTAATCTACATTAGGATTTCGTAAATCCAATCACTCAATGCATTAGTGGACTTAATCAAATCAAATAAAATATATTCTTGCACAATCACATGAGTGTGGTCCAACACGTTGGGAATCTTTCCATAATCTCTACTTAATCATTTAATCATAATGCACAATGTTCCATAATGATAATAAAAATAGCAGTCCTTTCACAATTAACTTGCTTACTTGCAAACCGAATTCTCATATATTCATTGCAAAAATAACTTAAAATAATGTTTTTTTAATATCATTATATTTATATAAAATATCTATGTAATTACACATATACTCAATGTATATGTTATTAAATATATATTTTATATATATATATAATTAATATTAAACATTAACTTCAATAATTGGATTTAAAAATCAAACCATAGTACTTTACTACAATTATTTAAAATATAAAATAAATATATATTATAATATATATATATTACATATATTTAATATGAAATTAAATATATATATATATATAAATATATTAATAACATATTTTAATTCTTAATAATTAAAAAATATCAACAAGTAATAAATCCTTTTTTCTTTTTTTACAGAAATAAACATATATCTATTAAATGTAATATATATAATATAGAATATAATATATAATATAAAATATATTATATAATATAAAATATATTAAATATATTACATTTTATATATAAAAGAACAAGGTACAAACCCTAATAAGGGTCAACACAGCACATTAGGGCCGCGCCCTGCACCAACAGGGGACGCAGCCCCCATGGATGGGGGCGGCAACCTGTGTGGGCAGCGTCGGAGCTGCCTTCACAAGCCGCCGACGCCATCGATGGGGTTGCGAAGGGGTTGAAACCCCCGCCCCTCCTCACATACTTTGCACAGGGAGAACAAAAAAATGAAACCGCCATTCGAGTTTTTAAAAAATCGACTAGTAAAACAAAAGGATTCTAGGTAAAAAAAACATAATGAAAGAAAACCACAACTTTATTTCTTCGAATATTTTAAAAACAAATTCATATATATATATATATTTATATATATGTGCATACAATAAGGTATGTATATATATACATATATATAAATATACACACACAGTCTTTCATAGAATGACTGTAAAAAAAATAAAATTAATACCCAGATTGGGCAAATGCTCATTCTAAGAAACAAAATAAATTGTCATTGAAAACACATGATTTAACCCAGTTATATGAAGATTTCTCATTCCTTTGCAAATTTAAATGAAGATCTTCCAAAGCAAACAAAATTTCACAAGAAAATCCATTTGAATCACCATGTTTGTTTCAAATTTTCTATTGCAAGTTTGATGATGAAATTGTCATCTCTTTGTTTCCACAATATCTTTAGAGAATTTAGATTCAAGTTTGAATGGAGTTTCATGATGGGTTTTTCCTCTAAATCACAATTTGAATTCTTTAAACAGTTTGAACAATTTCAAAAATGATTTTCAAAATAAGATTTGCACAAAATTTAAACACTGAACCTTGTGTTTTCTCCAAGCTTGAAGTCTTTCAATGGAGGTTTGCCTTTTCTTTCCAATTTAGTTGCACCAATTTTCAAATCTTCTCTTCCCAATTTTTCTTCAACCAAAATCCATTCCAAGTTTGCTCTCCAAAATTCAAAATAAAATGAATTACCTTATGCAATTTTCTTCTCCAAATTTGTCAAACCCCTAATTTTGAACTCACCCACCAAAATTTATTGCTAAACTAGATATTTTATTTTTGCAATTTAATAAAACAATTTCCATTTTCCATTGAGTTTGCATAATATTTATTTAAAACAAAGTTCTATTTTGCAACCAAAAGATAATTACATTTTCCTTTTTCCACAAAATTGAATTTACCCATCTACATTTAAAATCATTTTATTAATTTTATTTCAAAAAGGAATGCAAGGCAATTTCTATTTTGATTTGATCTTAAAATTTAATAATGCTAACACAACATTTTAATTTAATTTATCAATAAATAAATCTAATCAATGATTAGATTATTTATTGATTAGATTAAACTAACTAATTAATTAATGAGCACTCCTTTATTTATTTTGACAATGAAATTAAATAAAACAAACACTATTTTTCTTGCAAATTTAAATACGCAAGGAGAGAAGAGGCAACAAAAAAAATAACTTATCCCAACTAACAACTCGACGACACACTATGGCTAGGGTGATGTCACGACACAGAAAACCTAGCTACTATCTCCCAATCATTTTCCGTTGGACAAGGGACATGCTCAGAACTGTGGAACCAGGTGGAGTCGATGTCCTGTACTTGCATCCTGCACACAATACGAGTGTCAAACATGCATATAATATATTAAGACACACCATGAAGAGGAAATTACAGAATCAAAGGGCACTCGCATGTGAGTGATGTGATCTCGTCCCCTTCACTAATACAATATCACTAACTGACACATCTAATCATCAATGATATAATCAAAACATAAAGCATCAGTAATTCACATACATGCTAATTTAATCCAAAACATGAAATAATAATAACATCTGAATAAGGTACCATCACATCAAAACATAATGTTTACATCACTTAATAATTAGCGGTCAAAAGTAACCAAGTTCATAACCAAAATGCTAACAAGGTAGACACATACATAACGAACACTGTTTGACCAAAAGAACAAAATGGAGGGGTGTTACATCCTCCCCCCCTAGGGTCAGGCTTACTCCTAGAAGCCTACAAACAAATAGGGATAATGTTCCCTCATCCTAGCTACATCTTCCCAAGTGGATGATGCATCATCCCTAGGATCCCACTGGATCCTAACCTGATCAATATCTTGCTCTCGAAGAGCAAGCGTTCTGCGCTCCACCATGGCCATGGGCCCCAAAGCCAGTTGCACATCCTCTACTTGCAAAGCATTCCAATCAAGGAAATGAGAAATGTCTAGATGGTACAGCTGAAGAACTGATACATGAAATACGTCGTGCACACGCGAGAGACTAGGCAGTAAAGCAAGACGGTAAGCAACATGACCAATCTTCTCGAGAATCTCGAAGGGTCCAACAAAGCAAGGTGCCAACTTAGAGCCTTTTCAATAATGGATTGCACTCTTTCGTGGATGCACATGCAAGAAGACTCTACCGCCTACGAAAAACTGACAATCCACTCTATGCGCATCCGCATACTTCTTCTACCTATCCTGCACTGCCACCAAGTGCTCTCTAATCCTATCCACCTATTGCTCCATATCCTACAACATTTCAGGACCCAAAGTTACTCTATCCTCTAATCGATCCCAACTCAAGGGAGTGCGACATGGTTGCCCATACAATGCCTGGAATGGAACCATGCTGATAGAACTCTGAAAGCCATTATTATACAAAAACTCTACCAAATAAAGATAGTCCTCCCATCGTTTCTGTTGGTCCATCACATACATACGCAACATGTCCTCAAGGATCTGATTGACCCTCTCAGTCTGTCCATTTGTCTCTGGGTGGTAAGCTGAACTGAAGTTCAACTACGTTCCCATCGCATGCTGTAATGACGTCCATAGAGCTGAGGTGAATATTGGATCCCTGTCAGAGATAATCCGACACGGAATACCATGTAACCTCACTATATCCTCCATGAACACTCTAGCTACAGACGATGTAGTATAGGAAGAGCGCATAGGTGAGAAGTGTGCTACCTTCGTCAACCTATCCACTGTCACTATAATTGCATCATGTCATCTCGAAGAGTTGGGTAAACCAACAATGAAATCCAATGAGATTATATCCCATTTCCACTCTGGTACTAAATGCGACTGCAAAAGCCCTACTGGATGTTGGTGTTCGGCCTTCACCCGCTAGCACTCAAGACATCTTCGACACAAAATCCACAATATTTCACTTCATCCCTAGCCAAAAATATAACTGACACAAAACTGCATACATCTTCTTCACCCCTGGATGGGTTGAATAAGGTGCATGATGTGCTTCAGTCATGACCAAAGTGTGAAGCTCACATGATGGGGGAACGTACATGCATCCTATGTGTCTCAATATCTCATCAACATCGAGAGAGTATCCTGAATATCTACCCTCAAGGGGTCTTCCTGCCTCTATCACCGACCTAACATCTTGATACCAACTGTCAGTTGGGAGGGAAGAAAGAATCCGACTCCGTAAATCAACAATAAGATTCAACTCAGATATCTCATGCCTTCGCCTACTAAGGGCATCTGCAACCACATTCTCCTTCCCTTGGATATACTTCTAGTCAAAGTCATATTCATAGAGAAACTCCATCCAACACCTTTGCCTAGCATTAAGGTTGGGCTGCGTGAAGATATACTGAAGGCTCCTATGATCACTATGCAACTCAAACCTATGCCCAAGAAGAAAGTGCCTCCATCTTGTCAATGCATGAACCACTACTGCCAACTCAAGATCATGGGTAGGATAGTTTAGCTCATGATCCTTGAGCTTTCGTGACTCATATGCAATGACACGACCCTCCTGCATCAATATTGCACCTAATCCCTCCAAGGACACATCTATACAAACTACAAAGTCCCCAATAGGATCCGGTATTGCAAGTATAGGTGCACTGGTCAACTTCCCCTTAAGACACTGAAAGGTTGCCTCACACTTCTCTGACCACTCAAACCTCTTTCCTTTCCTCTGAAGGGAGGTGATAGGATGTCCTAGCCTCGAAAAGTCCTGCACAAATCACCTATAATAATCTGCTAGCCCATGAAGCTACGTATCTCTGCCACATTTGTGGGAGCAGGACAATCTGATATCGCTTGGATCTTTGCAGGATCCACTAAAATACCCTCCCCTGAGATCACATGACCAAGGTATTGGACCTCCGTTTTGAAGAATTCACACTTTGACAAGTTAGCATATAGCTGATTATCTCACAAGCACTATAATACATGTCGTAAATGCTCCTCATGTTCCTCCATTGTCCTAGAGTATACCAAAATATCATCTAGGAACACAAGGACAAACCTGTCTAGGTATGTATGAAATACCCCATTCATAAGACTCATGAACACTGAGGGTGCATTCGTCAAACCAAATGGTACAACTGTGAACTCATATTGACCATACCACATTCAAAATGTGGTCTTATGAATATATGACTCGAAGATTCAAAGTTGATGATATCCTGACTTGAGATCAATCTTTGAAAAGATGGTAGCACCCTTGATCTGATCGAATAGGTCATCAATCCTAGGAAGAGGATACTGATTTTTGATGGTCACTTTGTTCAACTATCGGTAATCAATGCATAACCAAGGTGAACCATCCTTCTTCTTCATGAAGATGACAGGTGCTCCCTATGGAGAAACACTAGGGCAAATAAAACCCTTCTCTAACAATTCCTCAAGCTGCAACCTAAGCTCTTTCAGCTCTTGGGTAGTCATACAATAGGGAGCTTGTGAAATGGGCTTTGATCTAGGTATCAAGTCTATCTTGAAGTCAATGTCCCTCTGAGGAGGCATCCCTGGAATCTCATTTGGAAAGACATCAGAAAACTCCTGAAGGATGGGGTGACTATCAAGAGAGACCTTCTCTTCTCCACCTCCTAGATCCAAATCATCCACTGTAACAGTGAACAATTGGCAACCCTGC
Source organism: Sequoia sempervirens (assembly GCA_007258455.2). NCBI lineage: Eukaryota > Viridiplantae > Streptophyta > Pinopsida > Cupressales > Cupressaceae > Sequoia > Sequoia sempervirens. The sequence continues at coordinate 239,489,966 of VDFB02373365.1, forward strand.
CACACACACCTTCTCAACTGCATAGTTGAGATGATCCTCAAGAAAATTGGCCTCTGGACCCCCACTACCTCTACCTCTCTACCAGATGCCCCAATGCATCTAATCGACTTACGTCGATAATCAATGACTGCACTATGAGCCTCTAGCCAATCCATTCCTATGACAATGTCATAAGAACCCAATGGAATAACATGAAGGTCCAAGGTAGTCTGGAGAGGTCCAACCTCTAACCTACACTCTGGCACAAGGGAAAGGGATGCAACTTTTGCACCCGAAGCTAACTCTACCTGCCACCTATCAACCTGCTTTACCGCATCCAGTCTACATCGTGTCACGACAGATGAAGAAACAAAGGAATCAGATGCTCCAGAATCAAATAGAATAGAAACTAGGTTACCCCTCAACATACCATAAGCCTCAATGACTGTACCCTGGTGCTCTGCCTAGCGGTTGTCAACCGCTGCGAATACTCGATGCCCACGGCCTGCATCTGCTACAGTCGGCTTTGATGCTACTGGTCCCTGAGAATAGCCTGATGTGCCCTTATTGGGACACATCCTCGCTATGTGACCCTGTTGGCCACATGCAAAACATCCAGTGCCTCTATCAAAGCCCCTGCCTGCAGGTGGTGTGCTAGACTGCTGCGCACTACCCCTGAAAGATGAATGAGAACTCAGCACTGGCTACTCAGAGTTGAAGCGTCTCATGTTCCTCCAACTCCTGTCCCCCTGCCTCTGCTGGAAACCCTTTTGTTTCCCCTGGGAACCCTACTGCTGCTACTAACCACTCTGAGACAAACCCTGCTGAGCTCTAGAAGGTGCACCTCCCTGAGGCTGACCTCCTCGAGCACTAGTCCCAGCTGCTGAACCACTACCCACCTGCACTCCTACATGACCACCTAAGGCCATCGCTAGGTTCTCCTCAATGAGCCTGGCCTTGTCGACCGCAACCTCCATGGTCCTGGGTTCGAAAACCCGCACTCCACCACTAATACGGGCGTTTAAGCCCCTGAGAAAATGTTGTACCAACATACCCTTGTCATCACCTATGCCTGCATATTGTTTGAGCTCATAGAAACGACGCTCATACAACTCTACTGACATGGTCATCTGTCGAAGGGTGTGGAACTCATCCCCTCGACGCTGCCTCCAATGCTCAGAAAGAAATCTAGCCTGAAACCTCTCTAGGAACAACTCCCAAGAAACTGTACCAATGTCTAGATGGAGCTTCTGCTCCTCTAATCTCCACCAAGTGGAGGCAAATCCCCTCAAGTGCATGATAGCGCACCTAGCTCGAGTGTTGCTACCATATGGGTGCATAGCAAAACACCTAGTCAAGTCAATGAGCTATGTCTCTGCCTCCAAACCACTGCCTGATCCATCAAAAATGGGTGGTCGTGCTCTAAGCAAGTCCCTCATATGGGCTGCTACCTCTGAATCAGACTGAACTGGTACCTCTCTCTCTCTAACCACCACTGGCTCTACCTCCTGCCTAGGCCCAAGGCGGGCAAGGGTCTCCTCTAACAACTGACACAACTAAGCGTCCTTGATCCTGGGTGGATCCAAATTCTAATTGCCATCTCCCTAAATATTTTGAGAAGCTTGTTGCTCCTCATGGTCAGAAACAAGTGGAACATGTGGCGGTGGGTCTTGTTGTTCCCCAACACGACCGCCTAAACGGCCACGTCTACGACCCCCACCTCTTCCACGTCTGGGAGGCATAATCCTACACACACAATAAGGTATTAAGAACAACACACAATTAAAACCCACACAACTAAAAGCTTAATGGGCTCATCATAATCCCATAGTACCCAGTGTTTAAACCTAGGCTCTAATACCATGTGTAATGCCCCGCCAAGCAACCCTAGGGGAGTTGCAAACTACTAAACAAATGCACAATTTTTATTTTTTTTGTTTAATTACAAATACATGTAAGATTACAACACAAAGCCAACAATCCCCTAAGGTTACGAGACAAAGATTATTTAAATCACAAATTAAAACAACATGCATGAAATGAAACATAACAACATTCACTTAAATAATTAAAGCACATACATTCCATACATGAGATTTTCATTTAAGACCATGAGATCCTTCATGGTTACCAATAATAGAAGTTTTACAATTACAATTACATCACTCATTCCCAGAATGAGGTAAATCAATAACATGATAGCTTAATTACAATTTCCACCTCAATAACAATGAGGGGTAAAAATAATAAAAGAATGACTAACATAAAAGAACCAAGGTAGCAACAGGATTCCACAAGCTCTCCAATATGAAAGCCTCGTCCACACGAGCAAGAGCCAAAAAAACAACGGAGTAAGGTGCACGTTCCACCCAACCAAGTGATACCCGAAGGCTCACCCCCTGTGCTAGGAGATAGTAACAAGGATTTCAGGTCAAGACCAACAACTTCTAAACATAGGCAACATGACTCAACTGAAAAGATACGAACATAACATCACATGACACAAAGGTTACAATGCTTCCAGATTTTAAGTAAATGATCACATCACGAATACAAACATATTGTTGACTTAGGAGAAGTGTCATCACAATGTCGCCTGGGATATCCTGGCAAGTCTTCCTAGGTCCCGGCTCCCATCTCGGGATATCCTGGTAACCTCTAACGACTCCCGGCCCCACATGCAAACCAATGCGGAATCAGTTATCTTTCGAAGGGACCAGATAACGATCTTGCCATTCCAGGCCTTCTCGTCTCATCCCAAGTCTATACAAGCACTTGCGTCCATGAGCGAGGCAAAATTAATCTTTTTAAATGTTGGTACCACCTACACTAATCAATTGGTTTAAGTTTTCACTGAATTAACCAACTTACATTGAGATCTCCTGGCACCACTTTGTGTGTCGGCCCTCAATGTAAGCCACTTCTCTAAGACAACACGTGGAACTATGCCACAACCAAAGGGTACTCAAGTGCAACCTAGGGATAATGAATCCCTAAACACGACATAAAGTCAACATAAACCGTCCAAGATAAATAGTTATAACTGGACATAATTACGCACTACCCAAGGCAAACAAGGTTGGTCGACATAACAGCAACCCCAACTCATAATAGACAATCCTATCTGGAAGGCTTACCTAGTACTGACTCAATCCCCAACAAGAATAGACTCCCCACAACGAAAGGAAGCTTGCAAACAATATAAGTAATCTACATTAGGATTTCGTAAATCCAATCACTCAACGCATTAGTGCACTTAATCAAATCAAATCAAATATATTCTTGCACAATCACATGAGAGTGGTCCAAAACGTTGGGAATTTTTCCATAATCTCTACTTAATCATTTAATCATAATGCACAATGTTCCATAATGATAATAAAAATAACAGTCCTTTCACAATTAACTTGCTTACTTGCAAACCGAATTCTCATTTATTCATTACAAAAATAACTTAAAATAATGTTTTTTTTTAATATCATTATATTTATATAAAATATCTATGTAATTACACATATACTTGATGTATATGTTATTACATATATTATATATATATAATATTAAACATTAACTTCAATAATTGGATTTAAAAATCAAACCATAGTACTTTACTACAATTATTTAAAATATAAAATAAATATATATTATAATATATATATTACATATATTTAATATGAAATTAAATATATATAATATATATATATAAATATATTAATAATATATTTTAATTCTTAATAATTAAAAAATATCAACAAGTAATAAATCCTTCTTCTTTTTTAAATACATAAATAAACATATATATATTAAATGTAATATATATAATATAGAATATAATATAAAATATATTATATAATATAAAATATATTAAATATATTACATTTTATATATAAAAGAACAAGGTAGGAACCCTAATAAGGGTCAATGCAGCACATTAGGGTTGCGCCCTACACCAACAGGGGACGCAACCCCTATGGATGGGGGCGGCGACCTGTGTGGGCAGCGCGACGCTACCTTCACAGGCCGCTGATTCCATCGATGGGGTTACGAAGGGGTTTAAACCCCCGCCCCTCCTCACATACTTTGCACAGAGGGAAAAAAATAAATGAAACCGCCATTCAAGTTTTCAAAAAATTCGACTGGTAAAACAAAAGGATTCTGGTAAAAAACCAGAATGAAAGAAAAACACAACTTCAATTCTCTGAATATTTTAAAAATGAATTCATATATATATATATATGTATATGTATATATATATGTATATATATATATGTACATAAAATAAGGTATGTATATATATACATATATATAAATATATACACACAGTCTTTCATAGAATGACTGTAAATTTTTTATTTTTTTTTAATACCCAAATTGGGCAAATGCTCATTCTAAGAAGCAAAATAAATTGTCATTGAAAACACATGATTTAACCTAGTTATATGAGGATTTCTCATTCCTTTGCAAATTTAAAAGAAGATCTTCCAAAGCAAACAAAATTTCACAAGAAAATCCATTTGAATCACCATGTTTGTTTCAAATTTTCTATTGCAAGTTTGATGATAAAATTGTCATCTCTTTGTTTCCACAATATCTTTAGAGAATTTAGATTCAAGTTTGAATGGAGTTTCATGATGGGTTTTTCCTCTAAATCACAATTTGAATTCCTTAAATAGTTTGAACAATTTCAGAAATGATTTTCAAAATAAGATTTGCACAAAATTTAAACATTGAACCTTGTGTTTTCTCCAAGTTTGAATTCTTTCAATGGAGGTTTGCCTTTTCTTTCCAATTCAGCTGCACCAATTTTCAAATCTTCTCTTCCCAATTTTTCTTCAACCAAAATCCATTCCAAGTTTGCTCTCCAAAATTCAAAAATTAAAATTCAAAACAAAATGAATTACCTTATGCAATCCCTTCTCCAAATTTGTCAAACCCCTAATTTTGAACTCACCCACCAAAATTTATTGCTAAACTAGATATTTTATTTTTGCAATTTAATAAAACAATTTCCATTTTCCATTGAATTTGCATAATATTTATTTAAAACAAAGTTCTATTTTGCAACCAAAAGATAATTACATTTTCCTTTTTCCACAAAATTGAATTTACCCATCTACATTTAAAATCATTTTTAATTTTATTTCAAAAAGGAATGCAAGGCAATTTCTATTTTGATTTGATCTCAAAATTTAATAATGCTAACACAACATTTTAATTTAATTTATCAATAAATAAATCTAATCCATGATTAGATTATTTATTGATTGAATTAAACTAACTAATTAATTAATGAGCACTCCTTTATTTATTTTGACAATGAAATTAAATAAAACAAACACCATTTTTCTTGCAAATTTAAATACACAAGTAAGGAGAGAAGAGGCAACAAAGAAAATAACTTATCCCAACTAACAACCCGACGACACACTATGGCTAGGGTGATGTCACGACACAGAAAACCTAGCTACTATCTCCCAATCATTTTCTGTTGGACAAGGGACATGCTCAGACCTGTGGAACCAAGTGGAGTCGATGTCCTGTACCTGCATCCTGCACACAATACGAGTGTCAAAACATGCATATATATATATATATATATATATATATATATATATATTAAAACACACCGTGAAGAGGAAATCGCAGAATCACAGGGCGCTCGCATGCAAGTGATGTGATCCCATCCCCTTCACCAATACAATATCGCTAACTGGCGCATCTAATCATCACTGATATAATCAAAGCATAAACATCAATAATTCACATACATGCTAATTTAATCCATAATATGAAATAATAATAACATCTGATTAAAGTGCCATCACATCAAAACATAATGTTTACATCGCTTAACAATTAGCGGACAAAAGTAATTAAGTTTATACCCAGCGTGCTAACAAAAAACATACATAGCGAACATTGTTCGATCAAAGAACAAAATGGAGGAATTATTTACAAAATGAGCATCTTCTTTAGAATAATTTATTTTGATCTAAAATTTTAGGAATGAGGATCATTGGAATGGAAAGTAGATGAATGTATTACAAGAAAAGTTCAGGTGATCCAATTGGATATAGAGCAAGTTTTAGATCAAGTTTTTTGATTGAGTGAGATTTTCTTTGCTTACCTGACATTTTAAGAATACATAGACAACTTTATCTACAACAAAATGCTTCATTAAAGTTATGGATGGATTGACCATTCATTGTATTTACAACAAAACACAAAG
>VDFB02373365.1:239496273-239532281 GCA_007258455.2 Sequoia sempervirens
AAATCGAACTTATAAATTCTTTGACCTCTTTAGCTGCTTTATCAAATTTTATTGACATCACGGCAACCTGATTCATCTTGCCAGCACTAGGATCACTGCTAAAACTGCCACAGACGAGATTCTGGAACTTTGTTTGTACCTCACCAAGATCAATGAAAGAGCCATCATCATGATGATATCGACAAGGGATCTGTGAAACAAATATGCTTATGGACTTGAGAACATCAACAACCTTTTGTCTATATTCAGCCAGTTCTTCAAATATTCTCTCAAAGGTTTTTACTTTGAAGAGGTGTTGTTCTCTCCAAGCAAACATCCTTCTCTTACGTTCTTTTGTAACAAGTAAATCATATGCCATCCTCAAGTCTAAAATGATCTCATGCATCGGTTTCATTTCCGCCATAAACTGCTAAAACCCCTAAATCCCTTGGCAAAGATCATGGGCGTTATACCTTAACTGGTATATCTTTGCAAGTACAAATCTGCCCCTGATGATGAATTCCTCTATCCAATCTCGCATATGCTTCCCATATATAGCCAATTGACTTAATTGATGTTGATCAGCCGGTGACTCAAGAATCTATGGAGGCAATAGAGTGGCTTATGAAGTGCCATGAAGAAAATTAGAAACATATTTCTGCAGCTGCCGAATCTCAGCCTTGAGGGCTACCTTGTCTTCTCCATCCTTGAGCACTCTCTCCTTTAGATTTCCTGCTGCAACCTCAAAGAGATTCACATCAGTATGTCGAATGCTTCTACCAAGATTGGTCTTGACAACCTTGAAGTCATCAATCTCAACCTCATCAATGTTCTTATCTTCCAGAGGCGTAGCAATCTCAAGGATAATTTCACCATCTGAATTCTTCTCCATGTGAACTTGCTTCTTAGGTTTCTTTGTTGGTGTCTCCTGGTAGATGCTATCAAGTTCGGCGAAATTCAACTGATACGAAGAGTCCTCCTCTTCCTTCCTAGGATGTTCTCAAGTCAAGATGAGGGGTCTTTACTAACTTGTCTAGGAGGCTTGGTTTCAGTTTCATCGATCTCTTCAACTTCTGAATCTATATGAATGGGAGAAGACTTTGGTAACGGCGGAAAATCAGGAGATGAAGGCACTGCTTCAGCTTGTGGTGTTGGTTCTTCTGGAACTTCTGATGCAACTTCCAGCTGTTCCTGCTGAATCTAAACGGGAGACTCCACCCTTTTAATTGAACTCCTCGATATTCGGCTAATCTTCGTCCCTTCTGGAGGAATGCTCTTATCCTTCATTTTTGGTTTTGGTTTGGAAGAAGAAGGTAGGGATGGCTGAACTATTGGCGAGTTTGTAATTGGAATAGCTAACTTCTGTGTCCTTTTGTTGCTTAGGAATATCCTGCTGTTTTTGACAATATGGCTCATTCTTTCCTCAATTGAGGTGTTCTCTTTGGTGGACCAATTAATTTGTGAAAGTGATCGCTGATTGACATAATCTCTAGTATACATGGGAAGTAGGACTTCTCCATCATCATCTGACAGACCCTTCACATCCTATGATAGGAAATTTGCTATCTGTTGAAGGGTAAATCTACTATAGTTGTGCTTGCACACTTTGAACTCATCCTCACAATTAGCCCAAAAATCTTCAACTATAGGCACATGTGCATGGTTTTGACCAACACAGGATGCAAGGACACCATGAGGATCATATGAACACTTCTCATTGAACAACTTGAGACAAAACTTTGACAATTCATCGCCCATCAACTTGGCATCAATTGATGATCTACATGTATAGATGCCCATTCCAACTGGAAAACTAAATGCAGTTTTGCGCTTGTTACACAAGAATGTGTGAACTTCATACACTTTCCTTAGAAACTCCATGAACACTACCTCATATGTGGAATATCTTGGAAGCATGGCTAGATCACTTGAGAAGCCGTATACCCTGATGTAGGAGAATGTGGGAAATTGGATAAACCAATCAACCTACTCTTCCATTACCAATCTGGCATCTGATGAAATTGGTACATGCAACTCATTATCCAAATCTCGCATTGTATGCATCAAGAATGCATCATTCACCCGCTTGTAATGATGTGTTGATTCTGAAAACTCCAATTGCGGGTAATGATGATATACATGCTGAACACGCAAGGTTCCAGTGACATTCAAACCTCTAAACTTGCCTTGAAAGGCCATTAGATATACGAGGTAAGATATCATGTGGAATTCATGGATCTTGAAAATCTCTATCATCTGACGGTGGAGACTCACTAATCAAAGTTGGCCAGTCATAGTGTTTTGTTTTATCAACAATTTGAGAAATGATGTAAAACATCCAAGGCTGGAATTTATTGGCCTTTGCATGACCTATGATGAAATATTCGAGGCCAAATTTTTTGTTTCAATTGTCAGTTACAACATTACAAAGCAGTGCACCGTTAAGGTTAGATGAGAAAACCAAAGCGTGCAAAGAAAGCAACTCTAACGAGAATGGCACCTGCCGATGATGGTGGCATTGGTCGAAGGGATCTAAAACAAGCTGCTTATCTTTGTAGCACTCTAACCACGATATGGCCGATGATGGCGAGCATATGGTCAGAGGATCTTCTACTCTAAATACTGAAAGGGAACTCAACGTCAAGTATGTGCTACCCAATCCAATGCGGAGTGAGGGGCGACCATATGACGGAGTGATTACAAAAAGAAAAGCTTGAATTGAAATGCTGAAAGCTGAAAACTACTCAACACCCAGAATGTGCTTGCTCACCCAGAATGGGAAGTAGCTACCATAGGGCGGAGATAGATCTATTACAACAACTTTAATGAAAATAAGCGTTACAAAATCAGAATATTAAGCAAGATTAAAGAACTGCTGTCAGTACTACTATCAGCTTACAATATGATAGAGAATTCACCTGCCAAGAGCATAGAGTTAGAACAATTCAACGAGCATTTAAATAGAGAATTCTCCTTGCTTAATGGAAAAACCAAGACTGATTTCTTCTCTCAAAAACCAGATTTAAGATTCTGATCTATTCAGATCTACACCTTTAAATGTAAAACCAGCACCCTGAGATCACACTAAAATGGACATAAAATGCTCACAACTCACTCAATACTTGTCAGAATGACATGAGACTTGATGCAAACGAATGCTAGGATGATGACAATGAAGACTAGACAAAGAAACAGCTGACAAATTGAAGTATTCTTTTTTTCTAAACACTTGCCAGGCGGAACATAATGGTACAACCTCTAGAAATGTTCTACCAACAAGATAAAATCAGATTCTTCGTTATAAATCACCAAAATTTGCACAAATGGGCGCCTAGGGCATAGAAATGGTTCTAGCCAATACCCAGAACGAATATATTTTTATTTTTTGACTTAGGAGCAAATACAACATGCAGCTATACTAAATCAGCAACTCCCGAACTTCATTAACATGCTAGAAATTGAACTACAAATGCAAAACTTACTACAAAACACTCAACTAAGCAAACCTCTCCACTAGGTGCTGTCTCTCAAGCACGAAGTCGAGCCCAGACTAGGAGGCATTCATTCCTCGAAGCAATTCCGCAACCATTTCGGCAGCATAACATTAGCATAGACCAAAGATGAAGAATGATGCTCAATGCCCCCTCCACTTTTTATAACTTCTTGTTGACTTCTCGAGAAACCTAAACTCTTCTTCAAGTCAAAACCTAATTCCCTTCATGAGAAATGGCGTCCTTTTTCCTTCAAATTCAATATTCATATTTTAATTAAATCATCACCTTGATAAATGCGCCCAAATTAACTTGCATTGACTTTGGAGAATTCATCAAATATTAAATATATCCTTAAATGAGGGCGCCACCCTTTGAGTCCACCTTTTAAAATGACATTAAGTCATTCGACTAGGCCAAGGTGATAAAATAACATTTAAATTATAATGTTATTTTTTAAGTGAAATGAGCTCAACTTCCCAAAACTGCATTCTAAAACCCGAGGAAGCTAGATATGCGCTTGAGTCAGAAGGGAGAGAGGTCAAGGCGCACGAGACCATCCCTATTTCTTTGCCAAAATAGAATTTACCTAAAATAGTAAAATTCGAGAAAATCTTTCGAATGCGAGATGAACATACCCTGCGAAGCTCTCTGAAAACCTAGAAAGAATCGCCATTGAATCCATCATCCACACTGAACAGGACCTCCTCAAAATTAGGAAACCCTAATTTATCTTCCGTCTAGCCTTCGGGTTCCCAAGGAACGGGCCAACGGTCACTAGAAAGATCAGGTTTGAGAAGGGGACATTACAATCCGCCCTTCCCAAAATTGCTTGTCCTCAAGCAATACCAGCACAACTCCAGAAATTTGAAAACTAATCCATACGCAACAAGTATGATCCCTGGTTCCCAAATGCGTCTCAGGAAAAACCCACCATGCCGATGCTGCACCACTCTGATCACATCAATGAAAATATCATGCCAATGCTGCACTGACTCCCCTTGTAACTCCAAGGTGTTACCATCTATGATACTCAAACTGGAAGATCTTAAAGGAGGGAGATCAAAATCATGCAACATCTCATGTCCACGATGCCCCGAATTAACAGTATCAACCATACTACTGTCAATCAGAATTCTAAGCAATAGGAAGGATAGTCTACTCAAATCAAAATCCGAACTCCCTCCATACCTCCACATGGTAACAAACGGAACCATGACTGCAAATGTGACATCTTCAAATCTTCTTGCAAAGAGGAAGGCAATCCTTTGCAAGAGCTCAACAAATTCAAACTCATAACTCCACATGAATTCCCTATGCCTCAACTGAATTATCATGGCACAACTATGAAGTCTGAAGAAGGTTTTCACAATTCCAATCCCAAGAGTCTCAAAATGTAGAATCAAAGCATGGGGTAGCTCGCTGTCATGAACCAATAATGAAAATAAACCATTAGAGTTTGCATCACAAACCTCCAAAGTGGCTGAAAAACACGCTAAAGCCATCTCCATCAGAAAACTACCACTTCTTTGATCAGGGGTGAGGAACCAACTCTCTTGAATGAAAGTAACTCCATAAGTAAGGTGGCTGGTCTGCCTCCAACCAGCAAGCTCGTGTCTCAAAATCTGCCGTGGTCTGAGCTGAAAGTCACTTCCAAGAACTATTGATCGTTGATCTCTCCAACCCATATTCAAAATTTCTCTCCAATCCATTTGTTGATGAACAAACGGAACCATCAAGTAGCTGGAAAAGAAGGGAACAACATCAACAAATCTTAAAATTTGATCCTTATCCCTCCAAAAGTCTTTTCCATAAGTAATAAACTTTGACAACCCAAGTTGAGAATCCCAAGAATGGATACCCAACTGAAAGTGATTTTCAACACACTGAAAAGAAATCTCTACACATTCCCAAGTGCTAGAGAGAACCAAGTGCCTTCTCACGAAACTGATGTCCCATCTAGTAAATCCTTGAAGCTTAACCATGAAAGCTTCCACATTAAGGGAGTATGAAACATAGAGTGGCTTCAAATTCAGCTCCCAAAACTGATCAATATGATTCCAAACATCATTCCACCCAAGGGATGGATTGTCAAGAGTGCAACCACCAAAGTCTAGTTCACCTTTTTCCCATTCCTCCCGAGTAGTAGGTCTGAAATCTTCACTCGTTGCTGCTGTAATGAAGTTACCAACGGCTACCAAGACTTGTCTCATCAACACCTTGATGTCATAGATGTTGAAATTACCTTGCTTCGATGTAATGTCCCCTTCTCAAGCCTGACATTTCCAATGACCGTTAGCCTTTCTTTGGGAACCCGAAGGCTAGTCGGAAGTTAAAATTAGGGTTTCCTAATTTTGAGGAGGTCAATGCTCAGAGATGATGGATTCAATGGCGGATTCTTTCTGGGTTTTCAGAGAGCTTCGCAGGGGTATGCTCATCTTAGCATTCAGAGCATTTTTTGGAATTTACTATTTTTAGTAAATTCTATTTTTGGCAGTAAGCAGGATGGTATCAGGCAGTTGACTTTTCCCTTCAGTTGACTCAAGTAGCGGGTTCAGTTTCGAGCTTCAGAATGCAGTTCTGGGAAGTCGAGCTCATTTTACTTAAAAATAACATTATAATTAAAATGTTATTTATCACCTTGGCCTAGTCGAATAACTTAATGTCATTTTAAAAGGTGGACTCAAAGGGTGGCGCCTTCATTAAGGTTATATTTAATAATTGATGAATTCTCCAAAGTCAAAAGCAATTTAATTTGGGCGCATTTTTCAAGGTGAAGATTTAATTAAAATATGATTATTGAGCTAAGGTGAAAAGGACGCCATTTTAAGGAAGAGTTAGGGTTTGAAACCTTGAGTTGGATTCTAGGGTTTCGTGAAGTCAAACGAAGCTTATAAAAGACAGCCTTGGGTTCTCTTTTGGACATCTTTTATCTACAGGAATGTTGTGCTACCGGATTGGCTTTGGGATTGCTTCGAGGAATGAAGGCCTCCTAGCTTGGGCATTGCTTCTTGCTTGAAAGATAGTGACTAGTGGTGATTTAAGATAGATTTGTGAGTTTGCATTTAGTTTTGAGCATTGATTTCAACTTGTGCGTTATTAGATCTGTTTTGCATATTAGTGGGTTTCAGCATTTTGCATTTTTAAGCTACAACAGTTCGTGTTTTCATTTGTAAATCAGAAAACATAAATAATCTGGATGGGTATTGTGTCATTGCATCTTATTGGTAAGGGCGCCCCTTCATGAATATTTGCAGATTTTAATACGAAGCTTATGATTTTATAATGCAAATCCGTCATTCCTTGAAGGCCGTACTTTCTGGAGTGCATTGGGATTCGTGTCGATAATTAATAACCATTTTTAGATGCCATTTCTTATTACTAAGTTAGGCGCCATCATTTTGAGGGTCTATTGCATCAGATTTGAGATCATTTGGGTGAAATGAGAGAGTTATGAGCATATGAGTAAATTCATAGGTTGCTGGTTTTATGACAAAAAGTGCAGATTTGTATGACAGTTTAAGAAATTTGTATCTTCCTTATCTGGTTGGTGTTGAGATTTCATTGTATACTTTGCAGAAGCTTCCTTGTTGAATGCATCATTTGAAAGAGCATCTTAAGTCTTGATATTGCAGGCAATGACATCTTTGTAAGCTGGTAGTAGTACTAACCAGTTCTTATTATTGCTCATCATTATTGTAATACTTATTCTTCCTTCTGTTCTTGTTGTAATAGATAAATCTCCGCCCTATGGTAGCTACTCTCCCATTCTGGGTTAGCAAGCACATTCTGGGTGTTGAGTGTTTTCAGCTTTCAGCATTTCCCTTTCAAGCATTGTTATTGTAATCACTCCGTCATATGGTCGCCCCTCACTCCACATTGGATTGGGTAGCACATACTTGATGTTGAGTTCCCTTTCAGTATTTAGAGTAGAAGATCCTCTAACCATATGCTCGCCATCATCAGCGCCATTCTTGGTTAGAGTTGCTTTTTGCATAAGCAGTTTGATTCAGATCCTCTGACCAATGCTCACACCTTGCCCACATCGGGATCCTGGTGTACATACTGGTTAGAGTTGCTTCAGTATGTTTTGGTTTATCATCTAACCTTAACGGGTGCTTGTAATTTGAAATTGTAAAAATTCAAAAAAAATTGGCTCAGAATATTTCCAGTGGTATCGAGCCAAGATCCTGCCATCCTGTGCCCATCAGAGTTCACTTGACAGAGAAAACAGATTCTACATTAGAGGTCAGAGCTGAGTTCAGTATTAGTTTTCAGAAGTTTCAAAGATGTTGCATTTTCTAAGGCCTATGGGTCGTGAGAAGTCAGATTCAACTATGGCATCGGAGGAAGGAAAGGTTAGTGATGTCGTAAGGGACTTCATTGAATATGCCAGACAGTTTAAAAGACAATGTGAAGATGAGGCTATCAAACTCCGTGAGCAATATCAAACCATGCCAGATGATTATAGGTACAATGTTTCATTTGATTCCCATTTGAAGTGTGTGGCGTCAGTGGAGCCCGAAAAGTGGAAGATGGTGGACCACATTAGGAAAAGGATACAAAGGGAAGCAGAACAAGCTATGTTCGAAGAATCAAAGAAGGAAGGAGAGGAAGTGCCTATTTGTGGATTGCAGCCGACAAATATGCAAGTTGAAGAGAAAAATCAGTCATCTAGCATTGAAGATGGCACAAACAAGGTGCACATATCACATCAAAATGATCGTGAGCTCGAAGGAGAAAACGTGACAGTTGAAGAGTGTGTGGAAGAGCCTCATAATACGCCCCTTGACTTGCATGTGATAGCAAGTGAAGAAGAGCAAGTTGAAGGAAATACTATTGGTGTCTTTGAATCAGCTTATGACCATTACCAAAGTGGTGATGTTGGTAATGATTTCGATGTGTTTGTACCTCCTCTTGTTGAAGATTTAGTGAGGGATAGGTGGCTCTTGTTGCTGTCTCAACTTCAGAAGTTCACATAAAGGAAATCAGCAACATAATCTCTCATGAGGTTCCATAGAAGATAATGAAGATGAAGTTTTTCAAACAACAAACATTGAAGATTCTTCACTTCATTTCGGTGGTGACATTGTTGGTCTTGGGTTTGATCAGCAAACTGAGCCATTGGAGAGAACTGTTTTTGATGATTTCAGCTTAAGTGAATTGGGACTTGACTTATTCAAAGAGTCATCACCACAAGGGGAGCATGATAAGTTGTTTCCAGTTGATCGTCTTAATCAGCCCACTAGCATTTGGGATCCGGGTGTGTTGGCATCAAGTTATGTTAAAGAACCTGTGTGGGATAAGTTTCCCTTTGATCCTGATGAAGAACAAGAACCAGGTTGCATGGTAGACTATGAGGTGGCCCTTGGAGGAGAAGTTGTTTTTGAAGAAGAAGATTGTTCCACAAAATTCCATAATGATCTCTTTGGAGTGGTTGCAGCCACTAAAGAGGCATTTGTGGTTACAGAAACTTCCCGAACAGCGGACAAATATGATTCCTTGAGCAGGTTGGATGCTGACCTAATGTTTGATCAAGGAGGCGGTGATGAAGAAGAAGAGCTTGAAGACCATATGGCTCTTGAAGATGGAAGTTTGAAGGTGTTATTAAGCTAAAATCAGATTTATCAATACACATGAAACTGTGGTTGCAAGCAATGGGTTGAAGAATTTGTGGAGGTATGATGCTTTTATGATGATGAGCATTCTACGCTGGTTGGTGGTGAAGTGCAAGAATGTTGGGTAGCAAAAAGGGCAGCAAAGGCAAGGAATGAAGTTCTGATTTTCAGTTGTAGCCTATCAGCAGTTCACCGTCTTTGCATGTTCATGAGTGGGAAGATCAATGCAAGGTATCTTTTGGAAAAGAAGTACAAGCGCTATCCCTATTTGATCACACACACAATTTGGTTGATGATCTCTATTGGAAGGCTCAGTCTGAAGAGAGACGAAGTGGATTTAAGGATGAAGCTGCTCTTCCTAACTTGCAATTTATCAGAGGCTCTTTGGAGACATTGAAATCCAGCATACATACAGCTTGATTGAAGATGAGAATCATGCGTTGAATCTGCAAAAGAAGGCCTTCATTGTTTTGAAGAAAGGGGAGAGTATGGTTGATGAGAGCTCACTTTGGAGCTTAAATCACACAAAAGGACAAGTTGGAAAGAAAGCTTCAGATGGATCCCTATGAGAGGTTTAGAGACCGGTTGCAGATTTCAAACTTTTCAAGAAGGAGCAAGGATGCACAAAAGAGCTAAAAATCAATCAAGTGATTGGAGATTTTGATTGTCTTCAAGAGGAGTTCGATCTTGTAAGCGTCACAAGGAAATCAGAAGTTGTATGTGCAGATTTGGGGCAGCGAGACGAAAGGAATGGCTTCCAAGTCTTTGACAATCCCTTCTTTGAAGTGGGTGCTGAAGCAACTTATGACAATCCTCTCTTTGTTTTGAAAAATGAGTCAAGTAGTGAAGTGACCAAGCATGAGGTCAAGCATGAACTCCAATCTAATGATGCTTTGATATCACTCCATGAGGATGTGCCACGTATGTTGATTAGTAATGAATGCATAAGAGAGAATTGAGGGCCAGTCTTCACTGGAAAAGGGACAAAATATGGTGATTGCACACTCTTGTCAATCCATTCCTTGGGTTGAGGATGCTAAGTGCCTTTCACCGGGAGTTGAATTTCAGGTCATCTTATGTTTCATGCTTGATTATTCTGAAGTTTTTCATGGATAGGTTTCAAAGGCTCATCAGAGGGAATGCCAATTTTACAAGTATGCACTTGATTTTGACCAGCACTCAGAGATGTGCTATGTTTCCTTGCCGGAGTGTTGAAGATTATTTTCAGTTGGGTATCCAAGCTTGGGATTCTCAACATGGGTTGATGGAGCATACAGTTTGTGGAAAGAAGAATTTATGCAGGAACAAGAATCAAATTTTTAGACTTTTTGGTGTTGTTCTCTTCTTTAGCAGCTTCTTGATGGTTCCATTTGTTCATCAACAAAGGGATTGGGGAGAGATTTTGAGCATGGGTTGGAGAAATGAATGATTGGTTGCTCTTGAGAGTGTTTCTCAGCTAAGACCAAGATAGATTTTGAGACTCGAGCTTGCTGGTTTGAGGCAGACCAGCCACCTTACATGTTGCGTTTCTCGCATTCAGGAGAGTTGGTTCATCACTCCTGATCAAAGAAGTGGTAGTTTTCTCATGGAGATGAATCTAGCGTGTTTTCCAACCACCTTGGAGGTGTCACCTTGCAGCTCGATGGTCATCTCACATGCTCACGCTTGGGATTTTCAGTGGTGTTGTTGTTTTCCTTTGGGTAGGACTCGAGAATCAGATTGCATTACGCTGATCCTAGCCTTGATCAGTAGCAATTATTTGTTCCTTCACACTTTTCCTACTCTCCAAATTCATCTTATGATGGTTGGTGGTGTAAACTTTGATAGTTTACTCTCAGTATTGATTCATGACAACAGTATTGATTCATGACAGCAGTCGCTCACATGCTTTGGTTCACCATTCGGAGACTCATGGGGTTGGAACTATGATTGTTTTCTGTAGTCTTCATGGTTGTGTCTGTATAATTCAGGAGTGGCATGGTAGCTTTATGCGGAGACAGGAGTATGAGTTTGTTGGGCTCTTACAACGGAATGCTTCCTTCCTTGTAAGAAGATTTGTAGGGGTCACACTTGCAGTCATGGTCCCGTTTGTTACCGTGTGGAGGTATGGGGAGGAGTTCGATTTTGATTTGAATAGTCTATCTCTCCTATTGCTTAGAATGGTGATTGACAGTAGTATGGTTGATACTGTTAATTCGGGGATCGTGGACATGAGATGCTGCATGATTTTGATTCCCTTCCTTTAAGATCTTTCAGTTTGAGAATCATAGATGGTAACATTTTGGAGTTACAAGGGGAGTCAGTGCAGCGTTGGCATGATATTCCCATTAATGTGATCAGAGTGGCGCAGCGGAAGCATGGTGGGTTTTTCCTGAGACGCATTTGGGAACCAGGGATCCTACTTGTTGCGTATGGATTAGTCTTCGAACTACTGGAGTTGTGGTGGTATTGCTTGAGGACAAGCAATTTTGGGGAGGGCGGATTGTAATGTCCCCTTCTCAAGCCTGACATTTCCAGTGACCGTTAGCCTTTCTTTGGGAACCCGAAGGCTAGTCGGAAGTTAAAATTAGGGTTTCCTAATTTTGAGGAGGTCATTGCTCAGAGATGATGGATTCAATGGCGGATTCTTTCTGGGTTTTCAGAGAGCTTCGCAGGGGTATGCTCATCTCAGCATTCAGAGCATTTTCTAGAATTTACTATTTTTAGTAAATTCTATTTTTGGCAGTAAGCAGGATGGTATCAGGCAGTTGACTTTTCCCTTCAGTTGACTCAAGTGGCGGGTTCAGTTCGGGCTTCAGAATGCAGTTCTGGGAAGTCGAGCTCATTTCACTTAAAAATAACATTATAATTAAAATGTTATTTATCACCTTGGCCTAGTCGAATGACTTAATGTCATTTTAAAAGGTGGACTCAAAGGGTGGCGCCTTCATTAAGGTTATATTTAATAATTGATGAATTCTCCAAAGTCAAAAGCAATTTAATTTGGGCGCATTTCTCAAGGTGAAGATTTAATTAAAATATGATTATTGAGCTAAGGTGAAAAGGACGCCATATTAAGGAAGAGTTAGGGTTTGAAACCTTGAGTTGGATTCTAGGGTTTCGTGAAGTCAAACGAAGCTTATAAAAAGAAGTCTTGGGCATCATTTATTCATCTTTTATCTACAGGAATGTTATGCTGCCGGATTGGCTTTGGGATTGCTTCGAGGAATGAAGGCCTCCTAGCTTGGGCATTGCTTCTCGCTTGAAAGACAGCGACTAGTGGTGATTTAAGATAGATTTGTGAGTTTGCATTTAGTTTTGAGCATTGTTTCAGCTTGTGCATTATTAGATCTGTTTTGCATATTAGTGGGTTTCAGCATTTTGCATTTTAAGCTACAGCAGATCCGTGTTTTCATTTGTAAATCAGAAAACAAAAATAATCTCGTTCTGGGTATTGTGTCATTGCATCTTATTGGTAAGGGCGCCCCTTCATGAATATTTGCAGATTTTAATACGAAGCTTATGATTTTATAATGCAAATCCGTCATTCCTTGAAGGCCGAACTTTCTAGAGTGCATTGGGATTCGTGTCAGTAATTAATAACCATTTTTAGATGCCATTTCTTATTACTAAGTTAGGCGCCATCATTTTGAGGGTCTATTGCATCAGATTTGAGATCATTTGGGTGAGAAATGAGAGAGTTATGAGCATATGAGTAAATTCATAGGTTGCTGGTTTTATGACAAAAAGTGCAGATTTGTATGACAGTTTAAGAAATCTGCATCTTCCTTATCTGGTTGGTGTTGAGATTTCATTGTATACTTTGCAGAAGCTTCCTTGTTGAATGCATCATTTGAAAGAGCATCTTAAGTCTTGATATTGCAGGCAATGACATCTTTGTAAGCTGGCAGTAGTACTGACCAGTTGTTCTTATTATTGCTCATCGTTATTGTAATACTTATTCTTCCTTCAGTTCTTGTTGTAATAGATAAATCTCCGCCCTATGGTAGCTACTCTCCCATTCTGGGTTAGCAAGCACATTCTGGGTGTTGAGTGTTTTCAGCTTTCAGCATTTCTCTTTCAAGCATTGTTATTGTAATCACTCCGTCATATGGTCGCCCCTCACTCCGCATTGGATTGGGTAGCACATACTTGACGTTGAGTTACCTTTCAGTATTTAGAGTAGAAGATCCTCTGACCATATGCTCGCCATCATCGGCGCCATTCTTGGTTAGAGTTGCTTTTTGCATAAGCAGTTTGATTCAGATCCTCTGACCAATGCTCACAACTTGCCCACATCGGGATCCTGGTGTACATACTGGTTAGAGTTGCTTCCGTACGTTTTGGTTTATCATCTAACCTTAACGGGTGCTTGTAATTTGAAATTGTAAAAAAAAAACGAAAAAATTGGCTCGAAATATTTCACTTCGTCACCTCCCATGTAGAACCTTCATCCTCAAAGCCACTTATGCATCCATTACTACTCAACATACGAGGCATATTCTCATGGAGTGATATCAAAGCATCCAAGCACTGGAAACCAGAATCAGTTTCGTTCTCCATTTCATCCTCTACTTCATAGAGAGGATTATCATAACTTTTCTCATCACCTTCTTGAAAAAGAGGATTGTCATAAACTTGAAAGTCATTCCTTTCATCTTGCTGCTCCAAATCTGTACATGCAACCTTTGATTTTCTTGTGAAACCTTCAAGATCAAACTCCTCTTGAAGACTATCAATCTCATCAATTACTTGCTTGATTTCTCCAGCTCTTCGTGCATCCTCTTGCTCCTTGAAAAGTTTGAAATCTGCAAACTGGTCTGCAACCTCTGTTAGATCCATCTGAGTTTCTTCCAACTTGTCCTTTGTGGATTTAAGCTCCAAAGTGAGCTCATCAACCATACTCTCCCTTTCTTCGAAAACAATGAAGGCCTTCTTTGCAGATTCAACGGCATGATCTCTATCTTCAATCAAGCGTATGTATGCTGATTTCAATATCTCCAAAGAGCCTCTGATAAGTTGCAAGTTAGGAAGAGCAGCTTCATCCTTAGCTCCACTTCGTCTCTCTTCAGACTGAGCCTTCCAATAGAGATCATCAACCAAATTGTGTGTGCGATGAAATAGGGATAGCGTTTGTACTTCTCTTCCAAAAGATACCTTGCATTGATCTTCCCACTCATGAACATGCAAAGACGGTGAACTGCTGATAGGCTGCAACTGAAAATCAGAACTTCGTTCCTTGCCTTTGCTGCCCTCTTTGCTACTCCAACATTCTTGTACTTCACCACCAACTAGCAGAGAATGCTCATCATCATAAAAAGCATCATACTCCACAAATTCTTCAACCCATTGCTTGCAACCAGCTTCATGTATTGATAAATCTGATTTGTGTTTAATAACACTTTCAAACTCTCCATCTTCAAGAGCCATATGGACTTCTAGCTCTTCTTCTTCATCACGGCCTCCTTGATCAAACATTAGACCAGTATCCAACCTGCTCAAGGAATCATGTTTGTCCGCTGTTCGGAAAGTTTCTGTAACCACAAATTCCTCTTTAGTGGCTGCAACCACTCCAAAGAGATCATTATGGAATTTTGTGGAACAATCTTCTTCTTCAAAGACAACTTCTCCTCCAAGGGCCACCTCATAGTCTACTGTGCAACCTGGTTCTTGTTCTTCATCAGGATCAAAGGGAAACTTATCCCACACAGGTTCTTTAACATAACTTGATGCCATCACACCCGGATCCCAAATGCTAGTGAGCTGATTAAGATGATCAACTGGAAAAAACTTATCATGCTCCCCTTGTAGTGATGACTCTTTGAATAAGTCAAGTCCTAATTCACTTAAGCTGAAATCATCAAAAAAGTTTTTCTCCAATGGCTCAGTTTGCTGATCAATCCCATGACCAACAATGTCACCCCCGAAATGAAGTGAAGAATCTTCAATGTTTGGTGTTTGAAAAACTTCATCTTCATTATCTTCTATGGAACCCTCATGAGAGATTATGTTGCTGATTTCCTTATGTGGAACTTCTCGGGAAGTTGAGACAGCAACAAGAGCCAATCTATCCCTCACTAAATCTTCAACAAGAGGAGGTACAAACACATCGAAATCATTACCAACATCACCACTTTGGTAACGGTCATAAGCTGATTCAAAGACACCAATAGTATTTCCTTCAACTTGCTCTTCTTCACTTGCTATCACATGCAAGTCAAGGGGCGTATTATGAGGCTCTTCCACACACTCTTCAACTGTCACGTTTCTCCTTCGAGCTCACGATCATTTTGATGTGATATGTGCACCTTGTTTGTGCCATCTTCAATGCTAGATGACTGATTTTTCTCTTCAACTTGCATATTTGTCGGCTGCAATCCACAAATAGGCACTTCATCTCCTTCCTTCTTTGATTCTTCGAACAAAGCTTGTTCTGCTTCCCTTTTTATCCTTTTCCTAATGTGGTCCACCATCTTCCACTTTTCGGGCTCCACTGACGCCACACACTTCAAATGGGAATCAAATGAAACATTGTACCTATAATCATCTGGCATGGTTTGATATTGCTCACGGAGTTTGACAGCCTCATCTTCACATTGTCTTTTAAACTGTCTGGCATATTCAATGAAGTCCCTTACGACATCACTAACCTTTCCTTCCTCCGATGCCATAGTTGAATCTGACTTCTCACGACCCATAGGCCTTAGAAAATGCAACATCTTTGAAACTTCTGAAAACTAATACTGAACTCAGCTCTGACCTCTGATGTAGAATTGTTTTCTCTGTCAAGTGAACTCTGATGGGCACAGGATGGCAGGATCTTGGCTCTGATACCACTGAAATATTCCGAGCCAAATTTTTTTCGTTTTTTCACAATTTCAAATTACAAGCAAGTGCACCCGTTAAGGTTAGATGAGAAAACCAAACGTGAAGAAAGCAACTCTAACCAGAATGGCACCGATGATGGCGAGCATTGGTCAGAGGATCTAATCAAACTGCTTATGCTGTAACTCTAACCAAGTATGGCACCGATGATGGCGAGCATTGGTCAGAGGATCTTCTACTCTAAATACAAAAAGGAACTCAACGTCAAGTATGTGCTACCCAATCCAATGCGGAGTGAGGGGCGACCATATGACGGAGTGATTACAGAAAGCAAAGCTTGAATTGAAATGCTGAAAGCTGAAAACTACTCAACACCCAGAATGTGCTTGCTCACCCAGAATGGGAAGTAGCTACCATAGGGCGGAGATAGATCTATTACAACAACTTTAATGAAAATAAGCGTTACAAATCAGAATATTAAGCAAGATTAAGAACTGCTGCCAGTACTACTGTCAGCTTACAATATGATAGAGAATTCGCCTGCCAAGAGCATAGAGTTAGAACAATTCAACGAGCATTTAGATATAGAATTCTCCTTGCTTAATGGAAATACCAAACTGATTTCTTCTCTCAAAAACCAGATTTAAAATTCTGATCAAATCAGATCTGCACCTTTAAATGCAAAACCAGCAACCCTAAAATCCACTAAAATGCTCACAACTCACTCAATACTTGTCAGAATGACATGAGACTTGATGCAAACGAATGCTAGGATGATGACAATGAAGACTAGACAAAGAAACAACTGACAAATTGAAGTATTTTTTTTTCTAAACACTTGCCAGGCGGAACAGAATGGTACAGCCTCTAGAAATGTTCTACCAACAAGATAAAATCAGATTCTTCATTATAAATCACCAAAATTTGCACAAATGGGCGCCTAGGGCATAGAAATGGTTCTAGCCAATACCCAGAACGAATATATTTTTATTTTTTGACTTATGAGCAAATACAACATGCAGCTATACTAAATCAGCAACTCCAGAACTTCATTAACATGCTAGAAATTGAACTACAAATGCAAAACTTACTACAAAACACTCAACTAAGCAAACCTCTCCACTAGGTGCTGTCTCTCAAGCACGAAGTCGAGCCCAGACTAGGAGGCATTCATTCCTCGAAGCAATTCCGCAACCATTTCGGCAGCATAACATTAGCATAGACAAAAGATGTGAAATGATGCTCAATGCCTCCTTTTTATAACTTCTTGTTGACTTCTCGAAACCCTAAACTCTTCTTCAAGTCAAAACCCTAATTCCCTTCATGAAATGGCGTCCTTTTTCCTTCAAATTCAATATTGACCATTTTAATTAAATTCAATATTTTAATCAAATCATCACCTTGATAAATGCGCCCAAATTAACTTGCATTGACTTTGGAGAATTCATCAAATATTAAATATATCCTTAATGATGGCGCCACCCTTTGAGTCCACCTTTTAAAATGACATTAAGTCATTCGACTAGGCCAAGGTGATAAAATAACATTTAAATTATAATGTTATTTTTTAAGTGAAATGAGCTCAACTTCCCAAAACTGCATTTTGAAACCCGAAACTGAATACGCCACTTGAGTCAACTGAAGGGGAAGGTCAACTGCCTGAGACCATCCTATTTACTGCCAAAAATAGAATTTACTAAAAATAGTAAATTCCAGAAAATGCTCGGAATGCCGAGATGAACATACCCCTGCGAAGCTCTCTGAAAACCTAGAAAGAATCCGCCATTGAATCCATCATCCCTGAACAAGGACCTCCTCAAAAATAGGAAACCCTAATTTATCTTCCGACTAGCCTTCGGGTTCCCAAAGAAAAGGCCAACGGTCACTAGAAAGATCAGGTTTGAGAAGGGGACATTACATATGACTCAGTTGAGCAAAGTAATCATGACTTTGCAAATTCCTCCTTGAACTCACCACACCCAACATTCTTTGGCAAGGTATTCTGCTTCTCTTTCAGCCACTTTTGTGTAGCTTTTTTCTGGTATTTCTCCTTTTGCTCATACCACACTTTCTCACATTCTTCAATTGATATGACAAAATCTTTTGTCCATGGTGGTATTGAAAAATATTTCTCAACATCGTTCGGCCTGAGGCTGCAAATAGTACGCCCATCTGCTGATTGGATTTCCCGTGTTGTTGGATTGTAATGCTCAACACAAGCGATTACGAATTCAAGGCTTTGCACTAAGATGGGTATTGACGCCGCTGCAAGCAACCTAGACTGACCAAGATTCCTAACTGCAATATTTCCCGTGTCTTCCAAAGCACATAAATCAAACACTGGAGTCACATGATGCAAATCAGTTTCAAACGTTTTTTAGATAATTCCATGGGAGGATATTGCATGTTGAAAAACTCGAATTTTGACTATAAACACACCTATGTTCGGAAATATTTTGCTCAAACTGCTAAAAATAGATTGCTGATTTTTCTCCAAAGAAACAGATTCTTGTAAAAAGCTAAGGTCTGGGTTTTATAGAGAATCATGTTCTAAAGAGACCCAGTTGATTAGATTTCAAAAAAGCTAAGGGTTTCCTAAAAAAGCACAAAAAAAGTAGATTTTTGAAAATATGAAATTTTCCAATCTTCAAGAGGAGTAAAAAGCAAGCGGACCAAGATCGATGAAAATTGAAAAAGATGACCATGTTTTTTTGAAATGTGATGCCCTAGAAATTTAAAGCATGAAAAAGTGTGCCTCTGTGCTTCCCAATCCCAAATCCACAAAGAGCATTGAAAAAGTACCTCGTTTGAGCCTCCAAATCTTGATGAGAAGAAAATTCTATCTTTCCTCTTCTAGATGCTAACCTGCATTATGTGAATAATGAATGCCAAAATTCTTCTTAAATAGGCTTCGAAGACAAAAAAACGCTTTATTCTCCAAGCTTTAAAACTTTGAAGTCAATCCGAAAAGAGAAATGTTGAACAGACACTTTTTCAAACGATGAATGACAGAAACTGAAAAATGGCTAAGTGTGATGTGCCACACTCGGTGATCCACTCTGCTACCACTGTGCTTATACTCTAACACCACTTGTGATGAACCAAACTCACTGCTGATTTGATTTCACTTCATTTAAAGGACTGATTTTTGGTTTGTAATCTGTTGTTTCTTGTTTTTGTGTTTTTTGTGGTTTGATGCCAATGATTCAATAATTTCCTTACAACCATATGCAGATAAATAACTCAAATTAAACTAAACTTAGAATGATAACTTCAAAGGAACTCAATACACTAGTTAAGAGACTTCCTTGATTACAATAGAGTGCTAAAAATCATATATATCTTCATACATTTCGAAAGAGACATCATTTACAACAAAGACAAACTTGCAGCCAAAATGCACTGTGAACAGTGCTTGCTACAGTACCCGCGGCCACCATAATACACATAAAAATTAACTTACAACTTTCTCCCGCCAAATGATTGAAGAAAAAGTTTCCAATACCAAGGGCGCCCCCTTTAGACAAGATAGCAACAACTAAGAGAAGGCGTTTTTCTTAGTAGAAGATGTAGAAACCCTCACTTGAAGGCGGCTGGCTGTAGGTGGTCAAAATCAGCTCCAACAATCTTCAAAAAGCAAGCCACGCCCTCAAAAACGTGAATGGAACCTCCAACAGCGATTTCTCTTGCAATGGATGACTTCTAACACTTGAAAACAACAAGATATGGCTCCCACGAATCAATCAAAACTCAGACCTGCACTTTAGGGTGGTCTTTCACACCTTCAAGATGCATAAAATCCTAACTACAAGCCCAAACCAGGCTTACCCACTGCTGAAATTGAGAAACCCTAGTTTCTCTCTTCCACAAACTCCACACTTCCAAACTTCAATCAGCAAAATATAACCAAGCATGAAGAGGTCGAACTTTCTCTTGCTCTTTTATAATTTCACTTTGAAAACACTATTCATTAAAATGGCACTGTTCACTTCAGTTTGTTCTTTTTTTACTTTATCAATGAATAGTAACTGAAAAATATAAAGTGACCCCCTTTAACAAATAGACACATGGTCCCCAAGCCTGAGTAAGTGAAATAAATGGTGATGAACAATATTTTAAGCTCCAATTACACGCCAAACGCGCAAATTCACCACGTCACCGACTCCGGATACCAATACTGACTTTAACTGACCAAGTGTCCGTTCAAGTGATCCTCTATCCAGACCCATTAGCCTACGAGGATCGACATAATAGGCTAATCCAAAGACTCTGATGCTCGCGAAAGAATGGGGACATTACACTAAGGCATGAATTCTTGGGAGTGCTGACTGGATAGGGGCGCCTAGGCTCCCCAATGTTACCCATTTTTGCACGTTTTTCAATTTTTTGCTCATTTCTGCTCCAAGCAATACTTGCCTCCGACTTCAATGGTCGGGAATTTGATACTGCCAACTGATAAAATCTGTTTGACCACGGCAATCTCATGTTTGACCACTACTAAATTGGTCCCCAACTTGATATTGACATCCAACATCATTCGATCATGATTGCAAACATGTCGAAGCCTGAAAAAATTCTAAGGAATGAAACCTTGGGTGCCCCTAGCTAGCTTGGGCGCCCATGTAATGTCCCCTTTTTTGGATGATATCGTTTATGTTTGGATTAGCCTATTATTGGCCCTCGTAGGCTAAGACTGACGGCTAGAGGGTCCCAGTTGGATGTGTAGAGGCTTATTCCCATTCTGGAGGTCAGAAGTGTTCAGGATTGCTCTTCGTTTGGTTCAGTTTGGCACACTTACTATTTATAGTAAGTCACCATTTCAGGAAAGTCATGGTTTCTATTTATAGCAGGGCACCTGGACAGGCTATGATTGCAATGTCGATCCCTTGCACAACTAGCTTGATCAGATAATGAGGGATTTACTATTTATAGTAAATTAGTGGTTGTTAGAGAGGCACCCTTACTATTTTTAGTAAGGCAATTGGATGGATAGTGGGAACAATGGTTGACCTCCAGGTTCAGATGGGGCAAAGAGATAATGAGTAATTAATGAGATATTAAAATTATAATGGCATTTAATTGCTAATGATTATTTTATTAAGTTATTATTTAACTTTATAAAATGTCATTAAGAGTGGGGCCATTATAGCATTAAATGACTTTATGATATGTTGGCATAATGGGGGGGATGTTAAAATGTATTTAAGACATTTTCATAAAGTGACTTTATAAATTGACAATATAAAGTCACTTTAATTCATAAAGCTCTCCAGCTTGTTCGAGAAGCTACTTCATAAAGAGGAATTAAAAAGTAAAGAATGTTTTATCCCACATTGTGAAAAGTACAAGCATTCACCGACTTAAGAAGCTATATAAGCAAGGCTATCCTTTCATTTGAGATGGGGTTATGAGAATATGATATTGAAGCTATTTCTCCAGGGTTGCTGGAAATCAGTGATTGGGTTGTTCTGAGGATGAAACCCCTTAGAACCAAGAAGGTTTGGATGGAAACCCATTCCTTCAAGATTGGTGGATTCAAACGGAGTTCACATCTGAATTTATTGGTGAGTTTTGAAATCAATGAACAGTAGTCGTGAACAGTGTCGAAGCTACAGTGATCGTGAACAGTACCCGCGTGAACAGTGTCGTAGCTACAGTGATCGTGAACAGTACCCGCGTGAACAGTGTCGTAGCTACAGTGGCATGTCTAGAATCTGAACGTGGGCTTTGTTAGAGGACTTTGGAAGAGGTGTCTGAGATGTATGAGGCTGGATGTACCAATTCTCAAGGGAATCGATCGCAAAGGAGGTGTCTATAGCTGCTGTTCGGGCATTTCGGGAACTCCTGTAACTGCTGCAACCACTTCCAGACTGGGTTGATATTATACCAGGTCTGAGTCTATATTATATTGCATTTTTCAACCTTCCTTACACTCAAAATTTATTAATGTTGAGGACTGTTACTGCTGGTAATCAGGAAACCAGTGTGATATGGACTGCTGTGTGTAATCAGAATTTGTTACCCTTATAAGACAATCATAGAGTCTGAAATAAGTATGTAATAAGATGATACCAGTGTCAATACTGCCCAGAATTAAGCGTGGTGGACTGTCAAACAATGTGAAGCATCCCTGTTAGTCTTCTACACTTTCCCTTGAATATTATTATAGCTGACATAAATGTTTGAGTTGTTACAGTCCTGTTAGGATGTTTTTGAGCAGCCTGTGTGGTGAAATCAGTTCTATATTGTACTCAGAAAGTATATCCAAATCTGCTGTTTCAATTGGCTTGTAATGGCTATGCTAGTGTAATGTGCCTAGAGCAGATATCTTAGCATTTAAATGCTGTTACAGATCCTAGACAACAAGTACAATATTTAAATATAATTTTGTTCATTGGAAAGAAGTATTCCGTTGGTGTTTAGTAATTTCTCTTCTTGATGATTACTTTCATTGAATGTTACCAAGTCCATGCATAATGCTTGTCATTTTATGATCAAGCGAAATCTATCTAGTGCAAAATCAGAAAATTAGATATCACACCAAGGGTGGTATCTTACAGCCCAACCTTGCCAGACTTAACCATTTTTTAGAGATTTTCAAATTTTTACTTTCTCCATTACGCATGAAGCCAATGACCCTTGTTTGATCTTCATTTTCGGACAGCTAGTGAATAAAAAAATCTGAAAGTGAGTCATCTTGACAAGCCTGATCATATTTGAGTTGAATGGTATCATTTGCCAGCATTTATCACTGCATTTGACGATTTTCTAAAAGCCAGAATGGGGCTGATGAAGAAGTTTTGAATGTTTTCCGAAAAACACGGAAAAATAAACCTAGGCATGAGAAGTTGGGGGTCCTCATTGAAATGAGGCGCCCAAGGTCACCAAACTTAATCAAAATTTTGACATTTTCAATTTTCTTTTGACATTCTTCATTTTGCGTGTTTTTGCCTCTGTTCGATCTGCAATATCTGTTGTCTGACTGATCCTCTGAACTGGATGATGGATTCATTGAAGAGCCTGAACATAACTGAGGTGATCTCTAGCTTTTCCCAACCCTAAAATTTCTTTTAACCGAATTTGAATTAGGTTGACGAGGAAGATTTGCATGTTTTTT
The DNA here is from genome assembly GCA_007258455.2 of Sequoia sempervirens. Taxonomy (NCBI): domain Eukaryota; kingdom Viridiplantae; phylum Streptophyta; class Pinopsida; order Cupressales; family Cupressaceae; genus Sequoia; species Sequoia sempervirens. The sequence continues at coordinate 239,519,283 of VDFB02373365.1, forward strand.
GAGAAACATGGAAAATATTCTAAGGCAAGAGCACTTGGGCGTCGTTCTTGGCCAGGGGTGCCCAAGATCACCAGAGTTAGTTTATTTTTGATGATTTTCAACTTTTTTCCTCTCCCATACACCACTTTGCAAACTACACTCACCGTTTTACGTACATCATAAAATGGAGACTAAAAAATATTCTAAGGTATTGACTGCTAGGCGCCTAGCATCTCTAGTGGTAGAATTTTTTTTCACAATTTTCAAGATTTGCACATTTTTCCTTCTTCGTTCTTCGTTCTACATGCTTGAGACCTTGAATCTGACACCTAGCAATTGACCATCCTCCATTGATGACCTCGAAGCTCCTGTTTTACCTTTTGAAAAAGTATCAAAATCAGTTTGAGTCCCAGAAAGAAAAATTATATTTTTAGAAAGTTTTGAAAGTATCCATTTGAGAAGAAACCCAAAAAACTCTTACTCGAGTCTATTTCTAGAAACTTTCTAAAAATAGAAACTTTCTATTTTTAGAAATTTTGACTTTTGACAACAATTTTTACAAGACATTTTACTCTTTACAAAATGCCTTAATGAAGCAAAAATTTTAATTTTGGGCATTACAATTTTAAAAGGGGAGATATAAGTGACTTTTAAAGTATACTTTATATTATAAAGTTGTGCACCGAAATTAAAAGTAAATTGGATAAAATGAAATTTAAATGTGAATTTGAAATATGCCCCTTAATTTTTCTTGGAATTTTCACAACACAATCAACACTATGCCAAATGAATTAGCATTAGCTCCAAAATTGAAAACCAATTTAAAATGATCTCAACGCCAAGAATGCACACTCAATCCCAATGAAGAAGAGGTGTTGTCATATGGCGGAGATAACTAACCAATAACTAAAATGAAATTACAATTGAATGGAGCTAGGCAGTAAACCAGCCATGAAAGAATTCCGCACTTCCACTAAATCAGTGGGGGGAAAAAGATTACAAAACAAACTAATTCATCCGCTGCGGTGGGCATCCACTCATGAGTGGGAATTCACCACTTTTCAGTGGGTATAAATGAGAGAATTAACAAGTTCTTTTTCCACACTAGCGGTAAACCATCTAGGGGTTACAAATGTGATAATTAAACACAAATAAAGCAGTAATAAATGGACTAAAATAGTACTACTGTTATCAGCCTTACAATGTAGAGAACTACTGCAAATTACAAGTGTTTTCAATAGAATCAAAGTACAACTGATAGAAGATGATCTCTCTCTATGATACCCTTATGAATTATTGAAAATCAAACCAAAATCTGAACCTTAAGCAATCTGATTTTTCATACCAGCAAACTGAGATTTCTTACCAGCAATTAGCCATCAATTAACTACTCATATCTTCACCCCAAAGCTTCTGCCTTCTTCAAATGGACTGCACATGAGCACTAGCAGCATAGTTGCCCAAGAAATATTGCATCGCAAGGAAAGAACTAAGTCTAAAATAAAATACCAACTCACTAAAATACAGACCAGCAACCATGATCTCCCTATAATGCTCAAATCTCATTCAAATCACCTCTAATCCAACCCAACACTGTTCTGATATAAATCTGATATAAAACCAGCAACTGTAATTTATCAAACCAGCAACTAATCAACAGCCAAGAATGCACAAAACTCTTACCAAACTCCTCCAAAATCCAATGAAACTGAAATTTCATCAATTCCAAAGCTGGGCGACCAAGAAGCAGCCACTATCCAAGCACAAATATCACCAAAATGGCCCAGCACAAAATCCAAAGCACCAAGTACAAGGTACGGCCCTAGGAAGAAGTCGACCTTGCTTTAAAAATCAATCTTTCCATGATAAAATCTGCAAATGCACAATTAGGGGCGCCAAGAGCAAAGACATTGAATAATCAAATACCCATAATGAAATTAAATTCCCTCTATGAGCTGCAATTAAAAACATCTTCAGCAATACAAAACCAGCAAGCTCAAATCTGGAAATTTTCACCAAATTCACCAACGTTGAAGCTCAATGTGCACTTCTGAATGAAGCACACTCCCAATTGACCATCTAGGGAACCATAGTTTCAGGCCCGAAGAATGGTGTAAAATACTAAGCTCCCCCTTAGCCGGGTTCTGAAATCAATTCAACAGCATAACTTTACAATATTTTCCAAAGATGAGAAATGAATGAGCAATGGCCTGCTTTTATAGAATTGAAGGTGACTGTTGGCTCTTCAGCTTCCATCTTTTTTTTCCCTCCAAAAGAGACACCCATTTCACTTTTGAAATATTTTAACTTTTTAAAACATTAAATTCACCTTTCTAGGCATCCAAGACTTGAGGAGAAATATTTACTTTAGAAATATTTAAATAATCTCTCAATGAGACATCCACCCTCAAAGGCCACCTTTTAAAACAACTTTAAGTCATTAATACTAGGCCAAGGGGGCCAATAAGAAATTATAACATTAATGACTTAGAATAAATCATTTTACCCAAAATGAGCCTCAAAATGTTGAAAGCCAAATATGCTCCAAACTGCACTGCTCGAAATGGAAACTGAGCTGACTGCTGATGCTACTGCCCAAGATGGCACTGCCAAAAATAGAACTTACTAAAAATAGTAAATTCTAAAAAGTTGCCCAATGCCTTTGCAAAACATACCACTGTGAAGCTCTCTGAAAACCCAGAAAACTCCACAAGACATGCATCCGAAACTCTAACATACAAGCCATCAGAAATGCATCAAAACCCCTATAAAATAGGAAACCCTAATTTTACCTCTGACGAGCCTACGGGCTTCCGGAAATAGGCTATCAGTCACTAAAGGGCATATAGCTAAAATGGGGACATTACAGAATTTGAGGTGAAGTTGAGAATTATAAAAGGGAATTTGAAGCTCGTTTTATTTATTCATGATTATTATTCTTGTTTTGAAGAAATTTGGTGAAGAGCTTTAGCAAGGGTTTGCTAGTTGAAAGCCATTGCTTTTTGAGGACGAAATCCCTTAGGAAGAACAACTCAGTACAGGAGTGAGAGATCTCCCAAGCTATCTTGCAAACAACTTCACTTAGAGGTTGTGCTTGTGCTTCAAAGAAATTACAGGAAAAGCTTCACAGCTAGGGTTTGAAGAATTTATCAGGAGTTTGATAATTACTAAATATTGGAAAGGCAAGGGTTTGATAATTTAATTGTTGCATATGCTATTGGATGCCACTTTGCTGAGTGATAATATTGTAGACTTCATATCTTTAATTGCTTGTGAACTTTATATACTGGGTGTTGGTAGTCATTGACATTGAATGATATTATAGTCACCATCCCATTCTTGGCGTTGGGTTTAGAAACAACCAAACTGTGGTTTCAGACATTTCAGGGCACTGTTGTGCATCATCTGCTGCTCGTTGTAGGAGTTCTGAGCATTCAGTTGACTTTTGGGCGCTTAATTGAAGGTCTGGGCATGAGTATCTGCTGCTACAGGCGTCAACATACAGCTGCAACTATCATAGCATCTTGCTGTTATATTAGAATCCACCTTGGAGAGCTATTCACGGGTATTTCATGCATCTCTTTGTGAATATTTATAACTGTTGTAAACTCAGACTTAGTGCTGTCCATTTCTGAGTGTTATCTAGTGGTAAATCTGCACATATCATACTCAGAGTTTGCAAAAGGCTGTCACTTCGTTTCCCTGTAATATCATTTTAATGTCGATCAACTGTAATGGAAGGGAGTGTGAATATTTCTGCTCAGTTTGATAAAGTGATGGCTGTAGCTTATCCATTGTATTCTCTCTTATAAATCAGACATTTAGCATTGATTGGTGAAGAGATAATTCAGTTTCAGATCTGCATATGTTTTCTCAACGCGTTTCATGTGAATGTTATGCAATATGTTTGACAAAATGCCTCATATGACAATTCAAAAAATCTGAGGTAAATCGCAAATTTTGAAGCCAAACTAGGGTGGGGCATTACAGTATTTTTCAACACCCTACAATGTTCTAAAAGACGTATTAAAGGAGAATGAGCTATTTCAATTTTTTTGTAGAGATCTTACTATGGTAGTAGTAACTGTATTATCAATGCTTGTGGACAGGTGATAACCCTCACACAACACACATCAAAGTTCAAACAAATTTCAAAATAACTATAAGTTGTAACAAATACGTTCTATGCTACATTGCAAAATAAAATTAACTTGTTTCTATTATATTTTTATTCAATCCACAATGTACAAGAAACATATAAGAATCAATATATATGGTTCAAAACTTAATTTACTACATTCCTAATAGTTGTAACCATAGTTGGCATACTAGCAGAGAACTCGCCGAGTCTTAAAAAACTCGCGAGTTTTTTTTAAAAACGAGTTTTTGAGAAGTTAACTCTCCAAACAGGGAAAAACGAGTTTTTTCGAGTTTTTGAAAAAACTTGCGAGTTTTTAGTGGCGAGTACTCGCGATTCCGTGCAAAAAACTTGCCTACGCAGGGCTGAAGACGTCTTTTATGTTGTTCATTTCATTTCAAAATCACTTGATACTTTGTGTGAGGAGCTAAAACCCCCCCCCCCAAGCAAGGAGATATCATTTCCAACGATTTTCCATCGAGGAGAGCGGATTCAAACGCCATTTTGTGTGGATTTTGAAGGGAAATTCGATTCACAGGTAGGGTTTTTGTTTTTGTTTTTTGTTTTTGATTAATTATTTTCTTTCATTCTTCTTGCAAAATACTCATTCCAAATTGAAAAAAAGACATGATAGAGCACAAAGAAACAATTTTTTTGCATTTAGAATCCAAAAAACAAGATTCATCACAATCTTTTGTTGATTTTTGCTGATTTTTTTCATTTTTTTCACTATTTTTTGAAATTTTCAGACCTAGGTTCATTTTTTGTGTAGAATGATAAGATTAGTTAATAATGTTAATTGATAATTCATTTAAACACATTTGTATCAATTTAAATCAAATTTAGCTCTAGATTTTTGAAGTTTTAATGATTTTAGGTTGTTTTTTAAATTTTTTTGTATTAAAAAACTAATATGTTGTACATATTTTTGAATGTGTAGATTGATCATTGATCAGTGAATACACATTACACACTATAATGGCTTCTGGCTCTGGTTCAGGCTCAGCATCAGGTTCCGCCCCCGCCCCATCAAGTTCCACCCCTCGCACACCATCATCATGGGTTCCAGGCACTCGTCCTGCAGGGGCTAGAGACCCTACATGGAAATATGGTGTCAGAGGGCCAGTGCCTGGAACAGTTGTTTGCGGTGAATGCAAAAATACATATCATGGAGGCATAAATCGCCTCAAATACCATCTAGCAGGCATTCCTCAGCGTGATTCCAAGGTTTGTGGGCAGCCCAAAGAAGAGATTAGAAGAGAGATGCTTGCCCTACTTTCACTTGCTGAGGAAAAAAAAATGCAAAGGGAGAGGGCTAAAAAAGCCATAGCAGCATCCATAGCCAGTGCCAGTGGACATGCGCATGCCCATGGGACTCAGGAGCACGGGGTCGAGCACATGGAGATAGAGTCAGATGAGGATGCAGATATTATTGGCATTGTGGGCTCTCTTCATGGTCCACGGATTCGCACTCATGGCACATCCTCCACAGCCACACCATCCTCTAGGCCCCCCTTTTCCTCTAGTTCGACTAGAGTGCCAATGCCACCACCACCTTCATCTTCACGCAACCCACAAAGTTTTTTTGTGCCAAGAAACACACCAGGAGCACAGGTATCATTGGAGGCAGGGTGGAACAAGGAGGTGCATGAACATGCCAAAATGGCATGTGCTGATTTTTGGTATTTCAATAACATACCATTCAATGTGGCGAGTAGTCCCTATTGGCACAATATGGTCACTTCATTGACAGTTGCGGGAAAAGGCTTCAAGCCACCTTCTCGCAAAGATTTGAGTGGGAGGTAAGTGACAAGTCAACTTAAATTTTATGTTCTTTAATTTAAAATTTAAATTACTTTATTATTTATGTTGAATTCAAGCTATTTTTTGTTTAAAACTTACAATTTTGTACTTATTTAATTATTTTACTTTGTACTTGCAGTTTGCTCACAAATGCAACCGAAAGGGCAATGCATGTGGTGGAAGAGCAAAAAACTAAATGGAAGAAATTTGGCTGCTCAATTCTTTCTGATGGGTGGACGGATGGGAGAAACCGCACCATCCTTAATTTTTTGGTTGCTTCCAAAGGTGAAGTTGTGTTTTGGAAGTCGGTGGATGCTTCCAACAGGATAAAAATTGTAGATACATTGTGTACGTTGTTGGATGAAGTTGTGATGGAGGTGGGGATTGCTAATATGGTGCAAGTCATCACAGATAATACAGCAGTGTATGTGGCAGCTGGAAGGATGCTTGAGAGTAGACATCCATCACTCTTTTGGTCACCTTGTGCGGCTCATTGCCTTGACCTTCTTTTGGAGGACATAGGCAAACTTGTTTGGGTGGCACCGATTGTAGATGATGCAAGGAGCATCACAAAATATATCTACAATCACCCTTGGGTTCTTAATTTGATGAGAGAGCATACGCAAGGGAAGGAGTTGGTGAGATCGGGTGCCACATTTATATGGACATTTTCACCAACCTGACTTCGTACTCAAGCCGACTTCTTGTAGGCAACAAGTCAAATGTTTACTACCTAATTTGATGTGCTTTGAATGTAACCGAGTAAACAGGGTAGACAAATATCAATAACTATAATAAATTCATACCAGTAATTGCATAAAGATATTACAATATATTTCATTCATATGCACTTATACAAAATAGCTTGGGGAACTCTCAACAGACAAAGAGGAAAGATGTTAGGTGAATCAACCCTCCCAATGGATGATTAAAGTTCAACTTAGATGAAGCATCAAAATGAAATCCTAGTGTCTTTGGTGTGGGATGTATAATCAAGAATCATGAAGGAGGGCTAATATGAGCACTTTCCATAAAATTGAAAGATTGCACCAATAATGAGGCAGAAATGGAGGCAATAGTTGCATGTTTAGATCTCTACATCACAAAAGGAATCAAACAAATTGATATCAAAGGACACTCACAATTTTGTATAAACACAATTAAACTCAAGAGAATAAGGCACTGGAATCTCCAAGGATGGATAGATGTGATGTCCCCATCATAAGATAAGTATATGTTCCAATAAAATTGCTCTTTTTCAAATAGATTAAAGATCTAAGTATATATATATATATATATATATATGTATGTATGTATATATATATATATATATATGTATGTATATATGTATGTATATATATGTAATACACATAGATGCATGTATGTAAATATAATTGTAATCATTACCCATATATTATATGCTAATCAAATGCTAATAACAACCGATCAGATGAAGATGTTAAACAAATGCTAATACCAACCGATTAGATAAAGACCAATACGGGTTTAAGAAAATAATGAAGGGACACGATTAAGGGAGGCCAGACGCATTTCTTGAAAGATGTCTAAAGGAACATGACTATTGGAAACCTGCATTTATCTAGATGAAGTCACGTAGGAGTGAGGATCATATAGAAAATCGGAAGAATAAAAGTATAGCACAGAAAGAGGCAAAAGATACTTTAAAGTTTCATCAAGAAATCATTTAGTTGGGTTTCGGACAATAGTCGCTTATATTGTAAGATTTGTGTCTTTCTAAGAAGAATAATTGCAGTTTCCTATAGGAGATGGTGCAATTATTAATGAAGAGTTGTCGGGAAGAATACAAGCACCATTAATTCTGTTTGTCAATACGGTTTTTGAAGAACCGATAATACATAGGAATCTATTGCGGGTATATATAAATGAATGGAGCTAGTAAATTGCATTGGTCCCCTGTCTTCTCAGTATTGTCGACATTGATTTTTGGTATCATTTCATATGCGCTGGACACAACTTGATTGTTCAAGATTGAATCAGGACTTTTCCCTAAATTGCTTTACAAAACATAAGCAACTAAAGCTCCATCTATAAACTGGGCAGTAAGAAAAGAATCAAATTTTGGACTGCGGGTATGTATTCACTCAGGCATTACAATTTATTAATCTTCCAGCAATGAAAGTAAGTTGATGTATAGAAATATTTTGTTCAAGCCGAATGTTTGCTCAGAGTGATTTACCAAACTGTTCTACGCATAACTTGAAATACAAGATAGATTATAATTGTTCCGATTGTAAGTCTCTATTCTAAATGTATACGAATTATCATTTTAATGAAATGGTCATAGGTTAGATACTGAACATATAAAAGAGTGGCTAGATATAGTAATGATTTGTTCATATTCAATCTGTATGTTCTACATTACTATATAGATATCTAGAGACCTATGTTCATGTATTAAGTGAGATTGTAAATATTGTGAAATCGCACTCCTTTCTAGAAGTCTGGGGATTACAATCGGTTGACAACATGCATAGCATTGTCAACTAATCGAGATTAAACACAAAAGACCACCTATTCGGAGTCAAGGTTAGTACAATGGATGTAATTGGTCACATTTAACAAAATTTGAGGACTTCTCATTGACACATGCTTGTAGTGAATCGAATCGAGCAATAGATAATCTTGCAAATCAAGGCATAAATGGATTGGTTGAGTTCCAAATTGCCTCCATGCCCTCTGCATGGGATGGATTCGCATCAATATTGGAAATGGATCGCATGGGTGGAAACAAAGGACATGGGGTAGTCTAAGTGTGATGGGCAAAGTGGATGAGCACTTTAGGACTTGACTTGACCCATGCCTACTAGGATTGAACATTACATCAATTTAGAGCTATCACAAGCATTTGAAGATCTACATGGCATGAAGGAGACCGTGCCACCAACCAAGATATCTACGGCTAGGTTGGTAACTCCTACAAAAGGGACAACCTTGAAAAAAATGGGAAGAGGTTGTATGGATAGAGAAAGCACGATTACACGGGCCAACTTCCAAATGAACAATAGCAACTTGGGATTCGACTTGTCAAGGAATGGATTGAATGGCAACTCAGAAACTATACGAAAATTCTTGCTCTCCATATATACAAATTATTTTTCAATGGGAAAATCACAAATCTCCGAAGTAGAATACAAATGTCTAGAGCAGAATGCAAGAAATTAAGAAATGGACATTCGACTTACCAATACTTCCAAAACGGAAAAAATGTGGATCATGGATGTATCGAGATTTGGTGGAAATGTCAATTATGTGATCAAAGTAAACCTGATAATGACTCATGTAGGTATTGGAAGAAGATATATAATATCCTAGTCGAGATTGTGTGTGGCACAACAAGACGTGAAGGTCCCCTACAGAGCTATAAGTAAACTAAAGATAGACTACTAGAGAAAAATGACAAATCAAAAGATATTTGAACTAGAATGTAGATGCATAGAAGAAGATGCTAAAACCCAAATAAGGAGGCTATTCAAAGAAGAGGATAATGGGATCAAGGAGGCAATAATCAAAATAATAGGAGTGGCAAAATGGTCGAATGGTCACCTGCACGACAAAAGGGTTTATCGGATTTTCTTGATCAACATGATCCAAATTTTCGGCAAGAAAAGCTAGGGATAGATACTAGTTAACAACCTAGTCAAGACGGAGTAGAAGGACTATAAGAAAAGCGATTCCCACCATTGAATGATATCGTTATATTGATTTTTCAAACAAGTTTGCAGAGCAACTTTACATTAATATTTTTAATGTTATTGATTATTGATGCAGAGCAGGGAGGAGTTTGTCCAACAATCACAATTCAAACTATTTCAAACAATTCTTCAACCTTTAAGACTTTAATTTGGTGACTTCTCACAATTTCTCCATCTTTGCCTTGTAGCATTCCAAATGGTGTTTTCTGACCATATCTTGCAAAATCAACTTCAAACCCACAAGAGAACTAGCATTTCAAATACCCTTTTCCCACTACTTTGGCATATTAGATTATTTCATATACTTGTTTCAGAACATACCCTCCTAAAATGAACTGCTACGCTGAAAAGAGGCTCAATTAGCCCTGTTTTTCAAAGCAACACCAAACCAAACACTCTGCCAACCTCAAATCTCCATTGCAGGACCTCAACCAGGTTACAAAATGTCTAAATCAATGATTTTTGTCCAAAGGAATGCCCACAAATTCATCAAACTACAAAACCCGTACTTAGGCCTATTAGGCTTGCCACACAGGGGTTTATTGAAACTACCAACTCCAAGCCTCCACTCTGCAAACCAATACTTCAACCACATCAAAAATGACCTGCACAAGCTTTTTCCGCCATTACATGACCATTCCCAAAAGCTTTTAAGCAAACCCTAGCATCTACACTTCTCTTTACATGAAAACAAGTGAAATTCACACTAGGGCATCACCATGTCAGCCCCAAACCTCCTTCTCTGCTTCTACAATCCTATAATATGAAAGAAGACCCTAACTAACACCATTCCACCGACTTTCAGAGCATTTCATCGGTAGAATGGTCTCTTATAGCATTTTTTACACCTTCAAACCCTCTAAAACAGGGGTTTCGACCTGTTACCAGTAAAATGGCAATAAAAACCTTGAATTTTTATGAAATCAACTCATATTAGAGCCAAAATAGAGTTAGTTCATGTCTCCACCAATTTCCGACCACTTTAGACCAAAAACAATTAGTACGGGTCCGTACAAAAGCCTATAGCAGCAGAATTATACAAGAGAATGCAGAAAATGAAGTTTCCTTATTGCTTCAACACCAAAAATCTTCAACAGAACCTTGACATCAAGTTTCTAGAGCATATTTAAACTTGTACCACCAAAACCCATCAGTTCCAACCACCTTTTGAACTACTTAACTGTTGGACTTCCAAAACAACAAAATTTGCAAAAGTTGCTAAAGCAACATTGACAACATTTACCCAAAACTTATCAACTTTAAAACTAACCAACTCAAAATGACTTAATACATAGAGAATGGTCTAGTATGACCTTATTACACCAAATAAGACTCTAAACACCCAAAAAAAACTATCATATGACCATATTTACAAAAATTGACATGGTGCCCCTGCACCAATTGTCTTTTTCTAACTTACACCCTATATATAGCCTTTCTAGAGTTCTCTATCATAAGTTCCATGGAGTTCTTGGGGTCTTCATCAATTCTTTCCTTTACCATTCATTTTGGTTTGAACAAAGCAAGGGAACTTTTGATTTTACTGAGGAAAAATTGTATTTCAAATTTCCATTGTTTTGTAGATGATTTAGCAACTTAGATATATGCTATGTTCCATATTTTAAAGAGAACATTTTTATTTATTTTGGTTTTCAATGAGAAATGTTGTCTTTTCTTTCATTGGTATAATAATGAAAGAAACAAAGAAAAAGGTATTCTCTTAATTCCCTTCATGTTTTAGTTTAACATATATGAGATGAGAAAAAAATGAATATAAAAATGCAATAGTTTAGTAATTAAAATAAGCAATTCTCTACTCTCAATACAAACTCTATGGCATATTAAATGATAGTGATCAATTTAAAATATATTTTGAAGTTCTATTATTTTACCAAATACTATGGAAGTCACATAACATGCTTGGTTGGTTTAATGAGAGAAGGAATTACATTATAAAAATGGAACAATTGATTATTCAAGCAAGTATCCATTGGTGAAGTACAAAATCCTATTTGCTTCCGAAATCCTTCAGGACCTATACCAATTTTGTTACATTCATTTCCAAATGTGTAGCGTGTCCTTTCTATCAACATCCATCTATTATAATCATAGTCAAGCCCATTGTCCTGAAAACAAAAAAGATAATTTTGTTGCTTGAGAGTATGAAATCATTTTAAATTCAACTTTACAAGGAAATCACAGTTGAGGAAAATAAATAATGAGAACCGATTGTAAAAGAAAAGGAAAATGAAAATGCGTCATAATATACACAATTACACTGACTAAAATGGAAAGATAAAGATGCCCTTAGTAATTAGTTGTATTTTTTAAGATAAGCAAATATACTAGAGATAATATGGCTGTAAAAGGTACCTTGAAATCCATTGCATGCATCTAAACAATTATTTTTTAAATTATCCATTTTCTAGCACAGTTATATACATGTGTAGTCCTTGAAAATTCCCATATGTACTAGCTTTCATTCATAAAAAGATTTAAATGATCAAGTTTTAAGAGGCTACAGAGTCTAAAAGATTTAGGTGTCAAGGGAGGAAATGGAAAAATCAGCAAGCCTTATATTCCTAAATAATGAATTCTTCATGTGATCTGCAAGCCTATAAAGAAGTGTGTGGTCAAAAGGAATGGTAGCTTGTAATGACACAATAATATAATTCCTTGGTGAAAAGCACACAGGAGCTGGTCACTTGACTTGATGGTAAAATATTGTAAAATCCAAATGGATTTAGAAAACCCAAAGAACTGTTGACGGAGATACAGAAAGACATCAATATCATTTCGTATCTAAAAGATTTTCATATTACCCAGGCACCAATTACTGACACTTTTACCCTACAGGTTAAAATTACTAAGTTGACAAGGTTCTCTTTTCTCTAGATGCTACCTTTGGTTTAGATATACGTGGAATGGATGTGTTATGTCCTGTTTTACATGTTGAGAAACAAGATCTCGATCTTTATTTCCCCACCAAAGTATACTTCACTGCACTTCTCCCAAGACTAATATTACTCTGTGTATGCAACTTTTGAGGAATTTTAATTATTTGACTCAACATATCTGGCATTGATTTCTTCCTTTGTCCTTGTGTCTTGCTTCATAAAGTTAGTGCCAAATAGTGACAATAGTTTTTAGATTCATCAAGGGTACTTCATGATTGCTGATTAAGTACAACTATGGAGCTAGTGCCATCTTGACAAGCTATGCAGACTCTAACTGGGAAGGAGTATATGAAGGAAAAGCCTACTTCTGGATTAATTGACTCTCTTGGTCTAGGTCCAATTAATTTGTTCTTCCTTCTACTCCTGGAATGAAGGAAAAGGACTAGTC